>JBBPBT010001116.1:4048439-4065095 GCA_037974875.1 Cicer bijugum
ATAAATTAATAAAATATTAATTACTTATTTTTGGTCAACAAATAATAACAATAATAATAATATGGATGTCAATAAAATTTGATAATGCAGTCAAATTAACAGATTGAATTATATGAATATTTAGAAATAATCTGAATATGAATTGGTTTCTCAATAAATTTTCGTTGGAACACAACATATGGCTACCAAATTTGTCATTTTGTATTTAGTATTTTTTTTATAGGAAATTTTTTTTCCATTCATTCAAAATTTTCATTTTGTGATTGATTCAGTATATTATACGTAGCTTTTGAAAAAACTTTCATCATAATTTTTATCAAACTTTAATTCCCTACAAGTTTGCATGTCTATATATTGAGCATCATAACCCCAAAGTTCGAAAAGACAAAAATAAAATTCAATTTATTTATTTTTCTGAATTGAAATTCTTCTTCTATTATTTCAAATTTCTTTCTTCTATTCTTCCAAATTTCTTTCTATTATTCTCTCTCAAATATAATGTTCTTAAAATAAGTGTTGGTTAGAGTTGTTGGTATATGATTTCTGAGAGACATTAGTCATAACAAATTACTTTTTTTCTTTTATAAAAGCTTTTTATTTTTTATTTTTTATTTATTTCACTATCAAATTACATAAATGATTAATTTTGAGTTTAAATGATTATAAACCCCATATTTAACATGCTATTTGGAGACTTATTTTGATTTGATTGATATATATATATAACATGCTTTCCGTAAAAGAAAAACATTCAGAGATGAATTTATGAAGCCAATCGATTTTGACCACTGCAAACGCACACCAGATGCTTTTCAACGTAAAACCAAACAAGGATTTAAATGGGGTTAGTCATTTTAAATCTATCAAAGCATGGCAAAGTACATTAATTTAAACGCAGATGAACTCAATCTATATGCACATAAAAATTTTATATTATCAATCAATCACAATCATTGTATCATTAATAATTATTTTTATCAAAATATTTATATATTCACTCACATAATTGATCATGATTTATCGTTAAACTTTGAATTCCAGAGTCGATTATGTGTAGGAAATATATTATCACCCTACAACATCCGTTAAAAACACATTTACCTATAATTAATTATGCATAATTAATATTAACTTAAATATATTCATTTTTCCTTACTATTAAATATGAATATCGATTGTTTTATAATATGGTTTTGAAATAAATGTGTGTTTAAGAAAGAGTGAGGAAGAAAAAAGAAGTTTTTTAATAATATGTTTGACAAGAGTATGGTCTTACTCTTAGTATCTCCTAATGTGACGGAGAAATTAAAACTACTTAATTGTTGGGTAGAAAATGTGGATGTGTTGATTGTTTTTTTTTTAATATTTATTTTGTTATATAAAAAAAAATATTTTGACGAGAAGACAAAATGAGCTTGTTTGACTTGAATAATTATTTTGAAATAGTAGTTTTTCAGACTATCAAGTTGTACAACTCGCGTCTCAAAAACTCAAAATAAAAAGATATCTTATCTAGTTAATCATTTTGAGAATATTTTATACTATTTTCGATTTTAAAATTGAGTTTCAAAACCACCAAGTTGTACAACTTGTATCTTAATAACTCAAAGATTAAAAAAGATCACATCTAATTTATCAAATTTAAAAACTTGATTTTTTTTATATTTATTTATTTATAAAAATATGTTTTAGAATTATTAGGTTGTATAAATTATGTTTTGATACAGTTATTTTTCAGTAATATCCTTTTCCTTTTAATACCAAAATGTCCCACTCCAAGTTTTATATATCAGATTGCCCAATTTTTTGGGTCCAACAGGAAGTCACTGGCGCAGGGTGCGACCAATAGAAGACCACTCTGATATGGACCTAGTTGGAGGTCGCTGGCCTAGGAGACGACCTCTTACTGGGTTTTAATTTTGGTGTGTGGTCGTTTTATTCATTATTATATTAATAAAATAATTAAATAAATAAATATTTATAATAAATAATACATTAATAAATAACAATAATAATAATAATACATGTTATTATTATTATTATTATGATAAAAAATGATTATACTTAATAATAAATAAAATTAAAAATAGTAAATTATATTATAAATTTCAATGAAAATACATTAAAAATACAATTGGACAATTGTTTATTTAATACATTAAAACTAATTATAATATTTTAAAATCCAAAATACTAATAAATAATAATAATACTAATAATAATAATAATAATAATAATAATAATAATAATAATAATAATAATTTGCTACTAACCAAATTGTATAATTTGTGATTACTCAACTTGCAAAAATTAATTTGCTACTTACCAAGGTGGTTAGCTCCTAAAATGTATGTGGTTTTCAGGTTGTTTGCGAAGGTTGTCTTGGAGGGTTAGGTGCTCTGTAATTCAAGGTACTTAAATTAGTGGATTAAATTCTTCTGAATGAGGAGACTGGATATATCTAAGTTAGTGAGAAACCAAGATAAATCTACGTGTCAAAATATTTATGCTTTAATTGTTTGTTGCCTATAAATCTAATTGCTTCTACTCCAAGTAAGTCACCAAAACCAAACTAGTTTTTTATTTATTTATAAATTATCAAAATTTTGTCAACTTTGGAAAACCTAATTCATCCTCTCTTCTCGTATATCAACTTCAATGGGTGTATAAGAAAGAGGAAGAGTAATCATTTTGACGAGAAAATGCGGATGCCTTGATTTTTTTTTTTTTAAAGAAAATTCGTTTCATTATTTAACAAAATATATTTTGACGAGAAAAGAAAATAAGATTGTTTGACTTGAAGAAAATAAGATGTACAACTCGTGTCTCAAAAATTCAGAATAAAAAAATGACTCATCTCGTTAATCATTTTAAGAATATTTTATACTATTTTTTATTTTAAAATTGAGATTCAAAACCCCCAAGTAGTACAATTTGTGTCTTAACAACTCAAATATTGAAAATGATCACATCTAATTAATCACATTTAAAAAGTTGCATTGAATTTTTGCATTTATTTATTTATAAAAATAAGTTTTAGAATTATTAGGTTTATGGATTAAAGGATGTCATTTTCTAGTTAAATCTTAATAATAATTTTTATTTCTTAATTTGTTTATAAGTTTTTATTTATTAATTTATCTTTGAAGGTGAGATTTAGAACCACCAAGTTGTCGCAACTTGTGTCCTAATAACTCAAAGATTTAAAAAATGTCATAATTAATTAATCTTTAATGAAATATTTCATTTTTTTAATGAAATTTAATATTTAAATTATGAAGCAAATTAACTTTTTTTTTTCATAAAACGAAAATTAGCTCTAAATGAGTTGAGTTTAAATGAACAAATTTTTGTTTTTGGTTTAGAACCCAAGCCCAACTTAACTTAAAAACAAAAAAGTAGGGACAGTACTTTTGTACAAGTGCCTGCCGAGAATACACCATAGGTATGAACTATGTTTGATAGGTTTCATAGCCCCGGTGTATTTTTCTATTTAAATACTTTTGGTTTGTATTTTAAAAACTATTTTCGCTGCTTGTAAATATTTTTTGTCTTTGGTCGTTATGTTACAATTTAAATATTTTATCCAAAAGTATTCTTTTTTTATTTTCTGAAATTCGATCTTTCTTATTCCTTTCTTACAAGTAAAATTTTTATAAAAATTTAAAATTGTTAGTTTTAACTTGAGATGTATAATTATTTTCATGTTTTATACACTTTTATGAAATAAACTATTTGAGATTGTTTTCCCCTTTATTTTTCAGGGATCACTGAGATATTTTTATCTCACCCCAATTATTATTATTTTATTTAGTAGCTAGAGGAACATGAGACATGAATTTAGCATCAGAAGATCAGTGCCAAACTTGTGGAATTAGAATTTGATATTTTGTCTATGATGTAATCAGTCAATCGTAGTTTGTTTTCAAGATGTAACATTTTATGAATCTACTAAACAAGTTGTAAACTATATTTATGAATGTAGTTTAAGTTATGATGGTGATTCTAATTTATTATTCATTATTGGTTACCTCTATTTTACTAAGATGTTTGGGTTCAACTATCATATTCTAGACAACTGATAATGGGTCTTACAATTTTTATTTCTATTTTATACTTTTTTTTATTAATAATTATGAATGCATAAATATATACATCTTTATATATTTATTTTTTAAGTTTCCATAAAGAGAAGTAAAATAATGGCAAACAAAAAATTATAAATAAATAGATATTATTACTCTTTAAATTATTTTTAATAAGTTGGACAAAATTGGGGTACTACACATAGAAAGGATGAACACACGTGAGATGAAATTGTGAGAAATTGACATTTGTTAATTGTCAACTGCAAAAGAAAAAACTCTTGGGAATGGAAATATGAAATTCTAACATGCTTACCAAAAAAGAAAAACGTCAACAAAAATTTAAAGTGGGAGCCTTTTCATTTGCGAGCCACAATGTCAAAGTGAAAAGGAGAGTCTAACATATTATATGTAGTTATAGGTTAAGTTAAGAGAGGTTAGAGGAGAAAGAAGATAAATTTAATAAGTAAGTGAGCCCAACTATATATAGACCAAAATTGAAGATAAGATACATAAGAAATTCCTACATTTGAGTAGGGACAATAGAGTAACTATAACGTTTTCCCATTATAACCACGTCAATCCCTTTTTAGACATACACATTCCACACACCAATACACATATTCACAACCTTATACATAAATAATGAGAATTTAAGGAAGAAAAGAAAAAGGACTTGGAGAGAAAAAGGGAAGAAAAGAAAAAGGAAAGCAGAACAGAAGAAGGGGGAGAAATTTGACTAGGGCAAAAGGAGGAGGAGGAGGAGAAAATTTATTTTAAAATAGAAAAAATACTGGTAAACTCTTGAAAAAATATGTATTAACTTTTAATAATAATTTTTATTTATTAATTCTTTTATGAGTTTTAATTTATTAATTTATCTTTGAAGATGAGATTTAGAACCGCCAAGTTGTCGCAACATGTATCCTAATAATTCAAAGATTCAAAAAATGTCACATTTAACTAATCTTTATTGAAATATTTGCTTTTTTTTTTTGGCTAAATTGCAGTTTTTGTCCCCTATGTTAGTTGAATCACGAAAATAGTCCCTCCATTTTGTTTCTCCCTAATTTTGGTACCCAAACAAAATTTTGGTCCAAAACTTTATGAAATTTCATTTTTTTAAAAGCGGTACTACATCATTGATGATTATATATTGCAGATACAATTGTTGCAAATGAGATCTTGAGGCATGATGTGACTTAAATAAATACAAAAAAAAATTATGAAATTTCATCAAGTTTTCGACCAAAATTATGTTTGAGAGACCAAAACTGGGGAGAAATAAAATGGGGGATTACTTTCCCGATTTAGCTAATATAGGAAGGCTAAAACTACAATTAAGCCTTTTTTTTATGAAATTTGATATTTACGTTATGAAGCAAATTAACTTTATTTTCCTTCATAAAACAAAAATTAGTTCTAAATGGGCTGAGTTTATATGAATAAATTTTTGTTTTTTGATTATAACCCAAGCCCAACTTAACTTAAAAACAAAAAAAAAAGTTAAAAACATAGAACACAAACCCTAGGTTACAAACTAAAAAGAGGTAGCTGCTTGGGTTGGTGGAGAACGCATCAGATGAAAAAAAAAAAGGAAAAATGAAGAAGAAAAAAAAAGAGGGAGAAAGAAGAAATTGAGAGAAGGGAAGAGATTGAGGCGCATAGTTTATTTTTTGTTTTTCATTCATAATGTTATCTTATTTTTTCTCTAAATAAAAATCTACATTTTTATACTAATAGAATAATTATATGGTGAATATAAGGAAAAAAAAACAAATGTATTGTACAAGAGAAAATACCTCCTTGAAGTTTTCTATTTGTTTTTTTGTTACTGATACCGCCTTTGGCTTCTTATTCTCCTTCTTTATATGTTTTTTTTCTTCATTAACAGAATTAATAAGAGGTCCCCTAAAAAATACAATTCATAATTAAATTGAAGTCCAAATTTTAAATTTATAAAAGATTGGATCAAGATTTATCTACAACAAAATATAAACATAATCAATCTTAAGAATTTACAAATACAATTTGAACAACATATGAACAAAATCAATTTGAAAAATTTACAATATCAATCGATACAAAAAAGGAACAAAATCAATTTGAAGAATTTACAAAACGCAATATGAACAAAATACAATTCATAATTAAACAATGACTAAATTGAAGTCCAAATTTTAAATTTAAATAGACGCTCAAGGATGAAAAAGAAAATCATCGAAAAGTAGAAAAAAATAGTCTTATAGTTCAAAGAGAGAAAAACTTATTCGAGTTAGAAATATTATCAGAGTGTTCTTTTTTTAGTGTGTGAGAGTTATTATTATTATTATTATTATTAGCTTTTTTGAAGCAACTACTCAAGTTCTAATCTTTTGTATCCAACCCGATAGTGTTTTAGTTCCTTCTTTAATAGGAGGTTGTCAGGATGTTAGGAGAAGACTTGGCTTGTAGGGCCAAGGTAGTTAGTTCCTCCAAAGTCTGAGGTTGTCAGGCTATTTGGGAAGACTGCCTTGGAGGGTCAGATGCTCTGTAATTCAAGGTATTTGAATTAGTGGATTAAATTCTTTTGAATGAGAAGACTGGATGTAGCCAAGTTAGTGGGGAACCTAGATAAATCTACGTGCCAAAATATTTAGGCTTTCATTGTTTGTTGCCTTTGAATCTGATTGCTTCTACTCTAAGTAAGTCACCAAAACCAAACTAGTTTTTTTATTTATTTGTAAATTATCAAAAAAAAACTCAATTTTGGCAAATCCAATTCATCCCCTATTCTTGTATATCACCTTCAATGGGTGTATAAGAAGGAGGAAAATTAATCATTTTGAATTTTAGATTGTGCTTCAATTATTTTCCTTCCAAGAAGATCTAACATATGTATAAGGTGTCATCATGTGATAACGGTCTTCTTCATGGAACATTGGGACGTCTAAGATCCTACCAATCGAGGAATTCATCAAACAAAAAGACATGAACAAAAACATGTCTTTAATACATGTCATGCATGACTCGCGCATCGTATAGTCATATTTCATTTAAGTTCAATCATCTCATTCAATCCAGTATCTATCATTTATATTTTAATGACTCTCCCAACAAAGTTATCAGGTACATATTTCTCTCTCTATTCAAATTAAGAATTAGACTTGTGTCTTGCTTACGGTCTTTTATAATTGCATTCGTTCTTGTCGAACTACGCACCAGTAACAAACCTATAGACAATCATCTACGTTCATGTTGATCTACACATTGGTAATCAATCTGAAGACCATCATTCTTGTTGATCTATGCACCCGTAACCAACTTGGAGACGATCATTTTCATTCTAATCGATCTATGCACCTGTAACCACTCTGAAAACAATCGTCCCCATTCATGTTGATCTATGTATCAATAACCAATCTGAACACAATCATATTAATACATGTCAATTTAAGCCCCAACAACCAATCTCGAGACAATCAATTTTAGCTTTTGCGTTTTACATTTTTTCCATTATTCTCATATTTTATTAGCATTTGCATTGACATGCTTTCACATTGACAATTCATTTTTTTTCACATTATACTCAATTTTGCATTATTCTCACAATTTATAGCTTTCACATTAACAAATTCCCTATTTTTGCATCACACTCATCTTTGCATTATTCTCAACACTTTTAAATCTCTTCTTACATTATACTCTTTTCCTTTGCATTTTACATATTTTGCACTCACAATTTGACACACAAAATTTGGATCCTTATATTTACTTATATTTTATAGCCATAATATAAAGTTTTTGGTATTCATATTTTTTCATAAAATATAATTAAATAGGGGCAACTGTTGTACCTCAGTTTCGTACGACCAATTAAATTGTAATAATCATAATATGCTTGATTACCTTCTATTTAATTATCCTCATAAAAACATATTCATTTTAATTATTAATCTTGAAATAAAAAATAAAAGTAAAAATTTTAATTAAAATAAAAGTGATATGATCAAGGTTACAAAAAAATAAATAAATTACAATCAATGCAATGGAGTCTATGATATTATAAGAGTATCAAACCAAAAAAGAGGTACATAATACAACTATAAAATAAAAATAATTAGATGTGGGAAGTGTTTGAAACAAAAACAAAAGACAAATTGGTTGGTCAAACAGTTGTGTCTATGTCCAACTAAGAGAGTATAGACCCAAACTAGGAAATAGAGAGAGAAAAAAAAAAACTCTTTAGGTTCCAACAAACCAGCTATAATCCTTATACAAAAATAGAAGATTAGCACATAAACACAGCCACATAAAAATAAATGAGCTATAAACATGAAGGCATCACATTTGTCAAGGACATCAGATTATGAGCAAGGAAATTAAAGCTCCAAACGATGAAATTCTCCAAAATGAAGAAAAACAACTAAATAAGTGAAGAAAAAAAAGTGAAACTATTCTTAAATTTAAATGGGTTAACTCGATGTGACATTTTATATTCTTTGAGTTTTTAAGACACAAGTTGTACAACTTGAAAATTTAAAAACCTACATTTTAAAATAATTATTCAAATCAAATAAATCAATTTTATATCGTCAAAACAACTTTTTTTTATCAATAACAAATCACATTTTCATTAAAAACAATCAACACATTCACATTTTCTACCTAAGAATTGCATAGCATCAATTTCTCCATCGCATCTAAAGATACGTACGTAGGAGCAAGATTGCGCTCTTGTCAAGCACAATAATAGTAAAATAAAAAAACTTATTTTTCTTCTCTCTCTTTTGAGTACTCTTTTATTTCATGATCATGTTTATAAAAATTTATATTTGAATATAACCAATCTCAAAAAATAAATATTCTAAAGTTAACATAAATTTTTGCACAAGTAATTATAGGTAGTATGTTGTAGAGTGTTAATATATTCACAACACATAACCGACTCCTAAACCTGAAGGTGTTCATGGGTACGGGTAAACCCACGAACCATGTCATCCAAACCAATTCAACAAGTATTTTGACTCAACTTATTCAAGTTTGGATCCAACCCGAATCAATCCATTGAAATCCAATTATGTTCGATTTGGATAATATATTAAACTTTTTCAACCCACGAACCCAACCCATTTATGTGGAACACATATTTTTATTTATTTACTTATTTACCAATGATGTATAGTTAAAATTTTATTGTTATACTATGTTTGATAATTTGTTGCTAATTTAATTAATTTAAGTATTTTGTTGTTTGTGTAGATATATTTTAAGTATTGAATAATATGTTGTGATATGGATTTATTACTTTTTAGATGTTCAGATATTTATATTTAATTACATTTTTTTAAAATAAAATAATAATATATTTTTCTTTATTACTGACGAACCCAACCCTACTTGCTCATAATCGAGTTGATTTGGTTCGAGATTGATGGAAAAATTGTGGTTTGAGAGTTCAACCCTTCACAAATAAAATTGATCAAGTCGAATATTAAATTTGGCAAAAGATGACCCAACCCGTGTTCACCCTTACCTGAACCTTAAATCTATTTTCAAAGACCATATTTCTAGTTTTAAACATTTCCTTATGTTTTTCCTATTAAAATAAACTTTGGTGGAGACTTCATTAAATTCAAGTTAAACCTCGAAATTTAGGTTGCAACTCTGAGCAAACTATTCATTTTGTTATTTTTGATAATACAAGTAGTAATGAACAACCTGAACCTCTCATACCCTCTATCTAACATATGAACTTAGTTGGCCCTTCTTTTGATCATGAACTTGATACCCTTGTTAACTTTGGGACTAACACGTCAAAGTAAATGTTTGAGGCAAACTTAGCATCACTTAGATATAAAACGCATCATCTCCCTCTCAAGACCTACACTCCAAACCAAACACCATCAACTACTCACACTAACCCTCCACAAACACCTACCAACTCTACAATTCCACAAACATCTACCCTTTCCACCATTACATCTAACCCTAACTCACCAAGGCTTGTGAATTCCCTTCACCATGCAGCTAAGACACCAATTGAAGACATCATTGACTTAGTCTTTAATACATCTTCAAAAGACTCATCTACTTCTCCCTCACCCTCTTTTTATTTTAAACCTTTCACCTCCCCCATCTTTATATACCTCATTACCTTCACGCATTTCATTCCCTCTGGCTTACCAAACCTCAACTCATTCATTACTTCTCTTATTGCCAAAATAAGTTCAGCACGCAATAGATTTGTTTAAAGTTTGGACCCTAAAATGTTTCAAACTAGTGGAACAATGTCCTCTTGTTTGTTACAAACTAGCAAAAGGATGGATCATGTAATGTAATTAGCCTCCCAAAATTCTATTGTTTTCAAAGAAACAAATGATATCCTCTATCTATGGATCTTGCAGCAAAAGGCTCAAAAATGACAAACACAATAAGAGGCTCGTCAATGAAAGACTTGTCTCCCTCTAGTGGTGTTCATATGGAACCCCCAGTGGTTGTTTCCTAAACACCATTGCATGTTCTACACAATCTGCCTCTGAAAGTAAATATATCATACCCTTTGGCCCTATGTTTGATCCATCCCAGTTTGTCAAGAATGAAGACTTTGACCAGCTAGAAGCTAAGACTAAGGACTCATGAAACATAAAGTTGAGAACCGTGAGAACATTCGGATTACCCTAACTTTAATCTTAGTTAGGATTACCAACCCAAATTTGTAGTTCCTATTTTTTTTGTACGTGTGTACTTATTTTCCTTTACTTTTTTTTTTCTTTTCCGTTTGTTGGCTACTCAACTATCTTAGTTTGATGATAAAATGAGGAGAATGTCCCGAACAATTTAATTTAAAATTTCAAGTTCTTTTTTATTTCAATTACTAATGATTATCCCCTATCATGTTAGACTATATCCCATGACTCGTACAGTTAAACATGCATATATTAAGGGGAAGTGTATTTTTGATACTTTAGTTTATTCTTTGATTTAAATATATTTTTGGTCCTTGTTAATATAATACTTTTTAGTTCTAGATCTTGTAAAAAAATTTGTTTGGATTTCATCTCCTCTGTAATATCAGAAAAATTTAATTTTAGTCTTTAACATCAAGTGGACGTTACAAAAAAAATATAAATTGACAAAGGGAAATATGGACCAAATAATTAAAAATATTTTTGGTCCCTGAAAAATATTTGTTTGGATTTCATCCGTGCAATATCAAAAAAATTTATTTTTGGTCCTTAACATCAAATGCACGTTATTTTGTGACAGCAATTTAAAGCACTAATGTTCTGTTTAAGTGTTCAAATCCCATATCAGATATTTTATATGACTTCGGGTTGCATCGTCAGATGTTTTACCTAAGTTAAAGGAATACCAAAACTCCACTCTGATTTTCTTATTCTAAGCCGAGTGAACGCACTTTGAAACGCATTTCCGATAACTCTATCTAATACAAAATAATGCTCTGATTGGTTTTCCTATGATGCATATAACCAACATATGTTTACTTCTACCTCTAATTATCTTTCTTTGATAATCTCATCTAGCATTTGACCATTTGCCTCCGTTGAAAAGTCAACACTCTGATAAAAGTCAACATTCAAGATATTTAATGCTCTGATGGAAGTAATTGCTCTAAAATGACAAGCTTTGAAAAAAAAATCAACACTCTGAAGTAGACAAATTTGTGTATTATCTGCTCAACATCTTTAATTTTTTATCTATCTAAAGGACTATGTGACATACTCATATCATGATCTCCTATGCTCATTTTGTTTCCATATCAAGTTTTAATCTTGTTAAAAACTATTTTTAATTTGAAACACAATTTAAACCCCATTTTCGTGTGTTTCTCCTTATATATAAGTAAAATCTTCAAGGACTATTTATATTTTGTTTTACCACACCTGTTACACAAACTAGATAGATGGAAGTTTCAAATATTTATTTAGTGGGTGTTATGTCTTTTTGTTCTTCTCTTTTGTTGTTACTGGTCATATCACAAGTTTGCCTTATCATGTTCCAAATTTGGCTTGGCAAACAAATTACCTTCATTATAACACAAACTTGAACTTTGGTATGCTACCCAAAAGTTCAGATTCCAACTAGGGATGGCAATTAGACCCAGACCCAGTGGGTACCCGCAAAAAAAAACCACAATGGGTAGGGTAAAAACCCGCATAATGGGTATGGGCACGGGGACGGGTAATTACCCGCAAAATTAAGCGGGTATGGGTACGGGTACGGGTACTATAGTACCCGCCCCGCACCCGCACTTATATAAATATATTATTTATTTATTTATTATATTAATATTTAGTTTAATTAATTGTTTTCCTTTATGTTTTAATATCTATTAATATCATTGAACCATTACAATATTTATAATCAAATCAAAAGATAAACGTTTGCAAACTTTTTAAGAATTTGATTATGACTAATAGTTAAATAATTGTGACTTTATAACTAAGAATTATATCTTATTAATTGTGTCTTTATAATTATACTTGCAACTTATAAATTATTTTTATTGATCTCAAATAATATTGTCGTAAGACTTGCAACTTCATAAAATATTATTATGGATATTTGAATGTGTATTGTAACGAGTGTTCACTTGAAATGTTTTGAGTTAGAAAATATTTTGGTTTATAAAATTTTATAATTTAATTTATGATATTTGGATAATTTTTAAATGGGTAAATACCACATATAGTTCCTTAACTTAATTTCAGTTAACTTTTAGTCTTTAATCTTTTTCTTTCCCCCGATTTGGTCTTTTATTTTAATTTTAAGTGACAATTTAATTTTTTATGTTTTAAAATGTAAACAATTTTATCCTTATTTTATACAAAATTTCAAAAAATTCATCAAAAATTTCAAACAAAACACATAAAATTAATTATCATCCTCAATATAATGCTATTTCATCAAATTTAAACTTAAATCTTTAAATAAACTCATATTTTTATCTCTAACAACATCAAATAAAGAATGACAAGTATGAGTTTATTTGAAGATTTGAGTTACAAATTTGATAAAGTTTATTTTATATTAAAGAATATAACTAAATTTATGAGTTTTGTTTGAAAATTTTGATGAATTTTTGTAAAAAAAATGATAACATTGTTAACATTTTAAAACAAAAAAAATTAAATTGTCACTTAAAATTAAAATAAAGGACAAAATCAGGAAAAAAAAGATAAATGACTAAAACGTTAACTGAAATTAAGTTAAGGGACTATAGGTGGTATTTATCTTTTTAAATTTAATCACAAAATAATATTTATTTATCGATTTATTTTAGTTAAAGTGTGGATAATGGGTACGGGTATGGGCACTTAGATACCCAGAGGGTAAGGGTACGGGTATTAAAGTTGATACCCAAGAGGGTACGGGCACGGGTATGGGTATTTTTTTAAACTGCGGGTATGGGTACGGGTACTATAGTACCCTACCCAAACCCTACCCATTGCCATCCCTAATTCCAACATCTGAACCTAGCATTGGATCGTCATATTCTCCACCTCCCCATATTCATACAAACTTAAATTTGGTGTTTTACCAAAAGGTCATGTTCCACCATCTTACCATCATTAGTTCTCCACCTCCACCTCTACCTCCTCACGCAAACTTACAATTTGATATGATACCAAAAGATAGCTGCAAACTTAGGGTTTATGACGAGGATACAAATTCAAGGAGAAAGCATATCGACATTAGAATGCATTGAGGAAGTTCCCGGAAACTCTGTATTATTCATAATAATATGAGCAATTATATGGTTGATGTTTCAAAACTTGAAGATATGAAAGGATCTTCTGCTGAATGCACTAGCGAATAGGTGGTTATGACAAAGATTAAAGGTGTAGCTAGTGCATGAGAAATGAGAAATTATAATTTTTAGGGTTTGGATTTAAATTTGAGGATTTATTATTTGAATATGATAAAATTAGAGTTGAAGATGAACATCATTAAATTTTTATTAAAAAAATTGGGTTAAAGTTGAAGATTATTGAGTTTTTATTATTTAATTTGTTTATTGATTAATTAATTAGTTTTAAGTTTTTAACTAAATAATTAAATGAGTTAATAAAATAAATTTTTATTTTAAATTTTAAATATTAAATATTGTCTAGTCAACAACAATTACACAGTCACCACGTGTCACTTTATCCAAAAGTAGTCATATTTCCTTTTTTTTAATAAAAAATATTCATAAATAAATTTTTAAAAACTTTTTAGAATTTAAAAGATATAAATCAAACATAAATAATTACCGAGACAAAAATCAAAATGAGACATTCTTATAAAGATAAAAAATTATATTTAACTATATTTTTTATTATTGATATAATTTAGTAACACTTAATTTTGTGTATATTAGATGTCTAGAAGCAATTGAGGTGGTTGGTTTAGCATAGATATACATTAAAAACCAAATTCAGTCCAAGATCCTTCAATTGAATCTTGGCCACGATGGATAAGGAAATTTATTTGTTAATATTAACATGATTATGTATTTTAATGATTTTATTATTGTATCTGAGAATGGAAAAACAATTCAATTTGTATTTACTAATTATATCTTATTTATTTAAAAAGGAATATGAATAAAATAAAGTAAAAAAGAAGACTATCACATACTTTCAGGCTATATATAATAAAATACCAAAAGTATCAAAAGAATTTTTTTATCTAGGTCACTACAAAAAATAAAAAAGTATACAATATAACATAAATGATTTTTTTTTATATTTTATAAACAAAAACATTAAAATATAAGTAAACCTCCTCCCCCTTCCTTTTCTTGTGTTTATATAAGTAGCATCTTCAAGGCATAATTATACAAACAATTTAGAGAGATGGAAATTTCAAAGATTTATTTGGTTGGTGTTATGTCTTTTTTGTTCTTTTCGTTTGTTTTAAGTGATCATATCACAAATTTGCGTGATCATATCCCTAATTTGGCTTGGTCAAAAAATTACCATCCTTCTCATATAAAATTGAATTTTGGTATGCTACCAAAAGGTCATGTTCCACCATCTGGACCTAGCACTGGATCCTCAAATTCTCCACCACCACCTCCTCACACAAACTTGCATTTTGGTATGCTACCAAAAGGTCATGTTCCACCATCTGGACCTAGCACTGGATCCTCAAATTCTCCACCACCACCTCCTCACACAAACTTGCATTTTGGTATGCTACCAAAAGGTCATGTTCCACCATCTGGACCTAGCACTAGATTCTCAGATTCTCCACCACCACATCTTCACACAAACTTGCATTTTGGTACGCTACCAAAAGGTCATGTTCCACCATCTGGACCTAGCACTAGATTCTCAGATTCTCCACCACCACATCTTCACACAAACTTGCATTTTGGTACGCTACCAAAAGGCTCTGTTCCACCATCTGGACCTAGTTCTCCACCTCCTCACAGAACTTGAATTTTGATAATAATAGAGTTTACTATTATGTATTAAATATAAGTTAATCACACAAATTTATTACAAAATAAATAAGAATGCGAAAACCGTGTTATTACTTTGTATTTGAAATGTTACCGTATTGTAAAATCAATTTAAAAGTATGGATGTTCATTTATAAGTTTTGTAGATGTTTTTCGATATAAAAAAAAATTGAGATATTATTTAATTTTTTGATAATATAGATATTTGGTGAAAAAAATGTAATTTTTTCTAAATATTTATTTTTAACAAAATGTTAAGACTATCATGATGGAATTAGATCCACTCTTCGCAAAATAATTTGTTTTTGAAAAATAAGAATTGGATCTTTATTTTCATATTTATTATCAATACTAGTGTACATATATGTGGAATGCACGGGATAAATTTTAGGAAAGTGGTATCTTTTTGTTATTTATATTATAAACATCTATTATATCTATTATCTATTATCTATTATCTATCTATTATTATATATATTTAAAATAGACGCCACCCGAATGCCACCTATATTATTATCAAATTATTTTATAAGTTATTTTATAATAAATTTATAAACTAATTTATAATATTACTTTATAATATTATTAGTCATTTATCGATGGTAATAATCTATTATATTATATATATTTAAAACAGACCCTTGAACTTGAATGTCAACTCACCCTCGAATGCCACATATACAAATCATTAAACTCAACAAAAAAAACCAACTAATCATTACTAAATATCGACATAAATGCTATTTATCTAAAAATATTATTTTATAATAAATTTATAAATTAAAATTATTTCACAATTATTTCTAATATATTTATAATTTATAAATTATTTTAAAATTTGATAATATTTTATAATTTATATTATAATCAAATTATTTTATATGTTATTTTATAATAAATTTATAAATTATTTTATAATATTATTAGTCATTTTTCAATAGTAAAATTTATATTATTAATTAATAAACTCAATAAGAAAAACCGATTAATCACTCCTAAATATCGACATAAATGCTCTTTATTTAATCATTTTTCATGGACAATTATATTATTCCACCTATGGTGTGATTATGGTGAGTAATGATTTTATACGTTAAAAATTCAATTACTCATTAA
>JBBPBT010001116.1:4073478-4103970 GCA_037974875.1 Cicer bijugum
GGCAAAATATATATATCAAAATTAGCGGTTGAATAAATGTGATAAAACAAACAAGGTAATGTAGATTAAATTTACCAATCACACTAATCAATTTTTTTGATATTAAATTGATTTTTAAATTAATGAGAAAATTAATCAATTTACCAAATCATATTTAATGAGAAAATTATTTTTAGCAAATTGTTATTAAACATTAATTTACCATTAAATGAGAAAATTAATAAAAATTAATCAATTGTACAATTTGTTAACAAATTGATTAATTACAAATTGTCCAATTTGATAAGTTGAAAATTTGGCAAGTATCAAATTAATTTTAGTAAATTGATTAATCACAAATTGTATAATTTGGTAAGTACAAAATTTAGTAAGTTTATTATTAGTATTATTAATAACAATTAATCACAAATTGTACAATTGATTAATCACAAATTGTATAATAATAATAATAATAATAATAATAATAAATTATTTTTATTATTTATTAATGTAATATTTAATTATTTAATTATTTATTAATATATTAAATTAATATAATAATTCATAAAACGACCACACACAAAAATTAAACCCTAGTAAGAGGATGCCTCCTATGACAACGACCTCCAACTAGGTCCATTTCATAGTGGTCTTCAGCTAGTCGCACCCTGAGCCAGCGACTTTCTATTAGGTTCAAAAAGTAGGGCATAAAAATCTGGAGTTTGACATTTTGGTATTAAAAAAAATGATATTACAGAAAAAAATCCTTTGGCTACTCATGGATTAATGGAAGTCGTTTTCTAGTTAACTTTTAATAAAAAAAAAATTATATTAGTTTATTTATGAAGAAGAGATTTCGAATTGTCAAGTTGTCGCAACATGTGTCCTAATAACTCAAAAATAAAATAAAAAAATATCACATTTAGTTAATCTTTAATGAAATATTTACTTTTTTTTTTTATGAAATTTAATATTTTAGTTACGAAGCAAATTAACTTTTTTTAATAATACAAAAATTAGCTCTAAATAGATTGAGTTTATATGAATAAATGTTTGTTTTTTATTAGAACATGAGCCCAACTTAACTTAAAAACAAAAAAAAGAAAAATTAAAAATATAGAATTGAAATCTTAGGTTACAAACTAAAAGGAGGCAGCCGCTTCCATAGGTGCAGAAAAGAATAGAAAAATGGAAAAAAGAGATTAAGAGGGTGAAAGAAGAAACTAAGAGAAGGGAGGAGATTGAGGCGAAGAGTGTAGCAGCGTCAAAAGGCATGATTACGACGGTGACACTCGTCGAAAGTTTGAGATTTCTGGTTTTATTTTTTATATTTTTTTCATTTATAATGTTATTTTATTTTTGCTTTAAATAAAAATCTATATTTTTATAGCAAAAGAATAATTATCTGGTGAAGATAAGGAAAAAATAAATGTATTGGACAAGAAAAAAATACCTCTATGACGTTTTCTATTTTTTTTTTTTTGTTACTAATACTACCTCAGGTTTCTTCTTCTTCTTCTCCTTCTTTATATTTTTTTTCTTTCATAAACAAAATTGATAACAGGTCCCCTCAAAAATCCATTTCTTTCTTTTGAAAACAAATGAAGATTTATTTATAGAGTTTTTCAAATGTTTAGTTGCTTTCTTGTTATGTCTATGTGTTTTCCTGCCCAACCTTGCTCTATATTATATTCATGTTATTAAAAAAATGAGAAAACAAATAAATAAAGATGAAAAAATAAAAAAAGAAATGAAAAAAGAAAAAAAATAAAAAATAAAAAAGGTATCACTTTCAAGTCTTTTTATTTGATGACAAAAGGGGGAAAATATATTTGTTAAAGTAGAGAGAAAATGATACTTAGACTTAGGGGGAGTCAAAGAAATACAATATATTTTCATTTACGGGAAGATTGTTGAAACCAAACTCTTTTTTTACTTAGAGTTTTTATGATAATAAAAGTATTTTATGAGAACAATATATTTGACTTCAAACAATATGAAAGAAGATATGGTCAAGATTTGTAGAAGATTTGATCAAGAATTATGTACAACAAAATATGAACAAAATCAATATCAAGAATTTATAAACGCAATTTGAACAAAATATGAACATAGTCATTCTGAAGAATTTACAATATCAATCTAAACAAAAAAGTAACATAATCAATTTGAAGAATTTACAAACACAATTTGAACAAAATACAATATATAATTAAACATTGACTAAATTAAATCCCAAATTTTAAATATAAATAGACAATCAAGGATGAAGAAGAAAATCATCGAAAATCAGAAAAGAGTAGTCTTAGAGTTCAAAGAGATAACAACTTGTTCGAATTAGAAATATTTTTTGAGTGCTCTTTTCTTAGAGTGTAAGAGTTGTTATTATCATCAGCTTTTTAGAAGCAACAACTCAAGTTCTAATCTTTTGTATCCAACCCGATAGTGGTTTAGTTCCTTCTTCAACCTGGGGTTGTCAGGATGTTAGGAGAAGACCTGACTTGTAGGGTCAAGGTGGTTAGTTCCTCAAAAGTCTAGGGTTGTTAGGATGTTTGGGAAGACTGACTTGGAGGGTAAGGTGCTCTGTAATTCAAGGTATTTGAATTAGTGGGTTAAATCATTCTAAATGAGTAGACTAGATGTAGTCAAGTTAGTAGGGAATCATGATAAATCTATGTCTCAAAATATTTATGCTTTAATTGTTTGTTGCCATTGAATCTGATTGCTTCTACTTCAAGTAAATCACCAAAACCAAACTAGTTTTTTTTATTGATTTATAAATAATCAAAATTTTGTCAACTTTGGAAAATCCAATTCATCCCTTCTTCTCGTATATCACCTTCAATGGGTGTATAAAAACGAGGAAGAATAATCATTTTGAATTTTAGATTAAGCTTCAATTTTTCCTTCAAAGAAGATCTCACGGATGTATAAGGCATCATCATGTGATAGCGGTGTTCTTTATGGAACATTGAAACGTCTAAGATTCTACAAATCGGGGAATTCATACAAATAAAGACATGAAAAAAAACTTGTCTATAATACATGGCATGCATGAATCACACATCATACCAGTTTTCGGACTATCAAGTTGTACAACTCGTGTCTCAATAGCTCATAATGAAAAGATGTCTCATCTAGTTAATCATTTTAAGAATATTTTATACTATTTTTTATTTTAAAATTGAGTTTCAAAACCACCAAGTAGTACAACTTGTGTCTTAACAACTCAAATATTAAAAAAGATCACACTTCATTAATCAAATTTAAAAAGTTGATTTTTTATATTTATTTATTTATACATATAAGTTTTAGAATTATCAGGTTATATAAATTGTGTTCTAGTACTCATGGATTAAAGGATGTCGTTTTCTAGTTTACTTTTTATAATAATTTTTATTTATTAATTTGTTTATGAATTTTAATTTATTAATTTATCTTTGAATATGAGATTTAGAACCACCACATTGTTGCATCTTGTTTCCTAATAATATCACATTTAATTAATTTTTAATGAAATATTTGCTTTTTTGTTTTTTTTATGAAATTTTATATTTAAATTATGAAGCAAATTAACTTTTTTTTTTCATGAAACAAAAATTATCTCTAAATGATTTGAGTTTAAATGAACATATTTTTATTTTTTTTTATTAGAACTCAAGTTCAACTTTACTTAAAAAAAGAATGTTAAAAACATAAAACTCAAACCCTAAGTTACAAACTAAGTGTAGCAGAGATCATGGGGAAAGTGCTTAGTATGAAAAATTTGGCCAGCAATTGAAGGTAAGGACTACCAAAAGGAAGGGAAAGCAAGTACAAACCTCTAGTTCCCCAAGAGCAAAGAAGTGTCTTAAGTGTAGCAGAGATCATGGGGGAAAGTGCTTAGTTGGAAAGCAAGTCTGCTACTACTGCAAATAGTCTGGTATTATGGCTCTCCTTTGTCTAGTAAGCCAAAAACAATCAGAGTCCAACCCAAACAAGCCTAACACTAGAAGGGTCTTTGCTCTCAATGCAAATAAAGGTATGAATCATAATCTAATAACTGGCACTTGATTCCTGAATGAAACTCCTTTAATTGTCATGTTTGACATCGGTGCATCCCGTTCTTTCATCTCTTATGAATTTGTTTTGCAACATAATCTCCTTGTACTTGAAATGCCTTATCCCTTAGTTGTAAGCACTGGATCTAAGAATTCAAAAGAGATCTTCTTAGTATGTCACCAATATTCAATCACCCTGTATGATAGAGTTTTTCTAATAAACCTAGTATGTTTGCCCCTTAAGGGCTTGGACATCATACTAGGAATGGACTGGATGTCCAACCATTCAATAACTTTGCTTTTCCATGGTAGGAAAGTCATAATTCCTCCAAGAATCCCCCAACCATAGGAAACCAAATACCCCTCCTTGACCAACAGTTCTCTACTATTCCAATGTCTGACCAGTGGGGTTCAAGGCGTACTATTATTATTATCCTCTAACTCATGATCTGAAATGAACTTGTTCAAGATTCTTATAAAGAGTGAGTTGAAGGATGTCTGAAAAAGAAATAGATTTCTCAATAGACTTGTTTCCTGGAATAAGGCCAATCTTCGTTGCCCCAGGATGTCCCCATTAGAATTGAGTGAGTTGAAAAACCAATTAGAGAACCTGATAATCAAGCAGTTTATCAGACCAAGTGTGTTTCATTGGGGAGCCCATGTGCTCTTGGTAAAGAAGAAGAATGTCAGTATGAGGTTATGCGTAGATTATAGAAAATTGAATAAAATGACCATCAAGAATAAGTACCCTCTGCCCAAAATTCATGACCTTTTAGACCAATTAGGGGGAGCTACTATGTTCTCCAAAATTGACTTGAGATCAGGGTACCACCAAATCAAAGGATGTACCAAAAACAACCTTTAGAACTAGGTATGGGCACTATGAATTTTTTGTTATGCCTTTTGGTGTAACCAATTCCCCATTTGTGTTCATGGATTACATGAATAGAATTTTTAGGCCATACTTAGATAAGTTTGTGGCAGTACTTAAAGATGACATACTAATATACTCTAAAACCCCAAAAGAACATCCAAGTCATCTTAAAACTTTATGCCAAACCAAGCAAATGTGAGTTTTGAATGTCAGAAGTAAAGTTTCTAGGCCATGTAATCAATAAGAAAGGAGTGGCAGTGGATCCCTCCAAAGTAGAGGCAATGCTGAAATGGGAACATCTTATCAATGAAACAGAGGTTAGGAGTTTCTTAGGACTGGCGGGGTATTATAGGAGAATCATTAGGAAATTCTCCCAAATTACCCTACCTTTGACCAAACTAACTAGGAAGGACCAACCCTTTTGTGTGGGATAAAAAATGTGAAAAGAGTTTTCAGACTCTTAAGACCAAGTTAACCATTGCCCATGTGCTGGCCATACCAGATCCAACCTTAAGATTTAAAGTGTATTATGATGCATTCCTGAAAGGTTTATGTTGTGTATTGAAGCACAACAACCAAGTAATGGCTTATGCTTCAAGACAACTAAAGCCTCATGAGGGGAACTATCCCACTCATGACCTAGAATTGGCTGCCATAGTGTTTGCCTTGAAGATTTGTAGACATCATCTGTATGGACCATAATTTGATGTTTTCAGTGATCACAAGAGCCTAAATTATCTCTTTGACCAGAGGGAACTGAACATGAGGCAGAGAAGATGGGTTGAGTTTTTGAAAGATTATGAATTTGAACTGAAATACCATAGGCCAACAGGTTGAACTTAACATGAAGGTTGATGTGGCTACTTTTGTGGGTTAATGTCTGACTTGCCAAAAGGTGAAAATAGAACATCAGAGGCCAACAGGATTGCTATAGCCTCTGGAAATACCTGAATGGAAATGGAACTCAATTTCCATGGATTTTGTGGTAGGTTTGCCACATACCCACATTGGGTATGATTCCATTTGGGTGATTGTGGACAGATTAACTAAGTCAGCCCATTTCTTGTCTGTAAAGTCAAACTACAACACCCTCAAACTAGCCAAGTTATTCATTAGGGAAATAGTGAGGTTGCACGGGGTGCCTCTTAGTATCATATTAGATAGGGACCCTAAGCTTACCTCCATGTTTTGGAAGGCCTTTCAAAAGTCTCTAGGAACTAGACTACACCTTAGTACTTCCTACCATCCACAGACTGATGGTCAAACTCAAAGAACTATTCAGACTCTAGAGGATATGCTGAGAGCTTGCATTGTAAAGGACGATGAAACTGGGATACGCGCTTGCCTCTGGTAGAATTTTCCTACAACAACAGTTACCATGCTAGCATTAGAATGACACCTTATGAGGCTTTGTATGGAAGAAAATGTAGGACACTGTTATGTTGTTTAGAAGTAGGGGAAGTTATCCAAGAGACCACTGAAAAAATTAAGGTCATTAAGGATAAACTAAAGATAGCCCAAAACAGGCAAAAGAGCTATGCTGATATCATGAGAAAGCCTTTGGAGTTTGAGGAGGGCGATTGTGTGTTTTTTAAAGTTACTCCCACTATTGGCATTGGAAGAGTGCTAAAGGTCAAAAAGCTATGCCCTCATTTTGTTGGACCTTTACAAATATTGCAGATGATAGGTCCCTTTGCATACACAATAGCTTTGCCATCCAATTTATCCAATCTACACAATGTTTTTCACGTCTTCCAGTTAAAGAAATACATTATTAACCCTCATCAAATTTTGAATCATGAGTATGTCCAATTCAAGTCAAACCTTGCTTATGATCCAATGTCAGTCCAAATTATAGATAGAAGTGTAAAAGCATTGAGAAGCAAAGAAATTCCCCTAGTGAAGGTTGTTTGGGAAGGATCTTCTATAGAAGAAACAACATGGGAAGTACAGACCTACATGCAAAGGGAGTATCTTTACATTTTCTAATAGGTAATCCTCTGAATTTTGAGGGCGAAATTTTTATTAAGTGGTGGAGGATGTAACAACCTATCTATTTTGTTAAGTCTAGAAAGAAGTTAATTAATAAAATTGTTAATTTAAAAACTAATTAAAATCATTATTTTAAAATTTGATTAATTAAGAAAGGGGACTATCGTAATATTTGGACAAATCGAGGGCAATGATTGTACACCCTTAAATATCACTTCTCGTAAACATTGTCTTTTTCTAAAAACACCAAAAACACCTTCCATTCTTCTTTTACTTGTTACCGTAAGCAAACCCTTGCATCCCAATCTTCAAACCTCTCATTTCCTTAGTTTTTCAAATCATTTCAAGCCAAAAGCTTGTTAAAGCTCTCTAAAACCATATTTAAACCTTGCATATCAATGAAGCAGGGGATGATAACCCAAAATAGAATAACTTGAGTCAAAGTTGCAATTCAAGAAAAAAGGGAACTCAAAAACGGTGAGTTCTTTTTATCAAAGTTTTTTATTTTTTATGATTAGGGATTTAATTTTATTACAAAAATTCTGAAGTTGTTTGGGAAAAAGAGGAATGGAAGAAAACAACTAACATCGCGAGAAAAATGGAAATCTAGTCCATAAGGATTTCATTGAAGATTTCAGTAATTTAGAATGCTTTGTGATGTTTGTGAATGAATTATATGTTAGGAAAAATTTAATTAGATTCGCATAACTAGATTTAACGTGAGTATACTTGTCGAGCACGATTCGAGCATGATTTATGTTTATGTTTGTGATGTCTCTGAATGAATTATATGTTAGGAAAATTTTAATTAGATTCGCATAATTAGATTTAAGGTGAGTATGCTTGTTGAGCACGATTTATGCTAGTTACTGTTGTTGCCTCTAATGTGTATGTGAAACTGTGTTTGCATTAATTTCCTCTAGTATGAGAAATATGGGCGCTAAAATTCTTTGACTAAACTATTTTGGATTATTACGGATTAGGAGAATTAGAGTATGATGAAATGGAATTTTTGCATATAGGTATTTTAAAAATGCGTCCAAATGATTATTCATGACTTTTATGTTGTTATTAATTTCATGACTTTGATATTTTTACCATTTTTATGACTTTAATGTTGTTACTATTTTCATGACTCCAATGTTTCTATTTTTCTGACTATGATTTCCGTTTTTAATTAAGGACTTAAGATTAAATTATTATGGATTTAGTATATCGCCTAAGTTATTTATAATTGTTGTGGATGACTGATGCATTTTTATATATGACATAATAAAGGCATTTTATACAAAACATATCAAGTTTTGTACAATATCATTCATTAGATCATGCATGGCCTTATTCACGATGGGACATTTAGGTTATTTCAAGCATAGAATAACAGGTAAATGAGAACAATCGGGACGTTGATTGGGGTTTGACTAGGCCATCTTTACCAACTAAGACTCAATTATCTTGATAACCCATATTAAGATAGTGGACGACTTTTCCTTATTCCAAAGGAAAATATTTGAGGCCATATAATAATAATAATAATAATAATAATAATAATAATAATAATAATTTTACAAGTAAAAATTTTATAAAAATTTAAAATTCAGAGTTTTAACTTGAGTTGTATAATTATTTTTATGTTTTATACACTTTTATGAAAGAAACTCTTTGAGACTGTTTTTCCCTTTAATTTTTAGAGCTCATTGAGATATTTTTATCTCACCCCAATTTTTTTTTTATTTAACAGCTGCAGGAACATGAGACATGA
Organism: Cicer bijugum; assembly: GCA_037974875.1. Classification (NCBI taxonomy): domain Eukaryota; kingdom Viridiplantae; phylum Streptophyta; class Magnoliopsida; order Fabales; family Fabaceae; genus Cicer; species Cicer bijugum. The sequence goes on from JBBPBT010001116.1 coordinate 4,082,126, forward strand.
ATTTAGCATCAAAAGATAAGTTCCAAACTCGTGGAATTAGAATTTAATGTTTTGTCTATGATGTAATCAGTCAATCGTAGTTTGTTTTCAAGATGTAATATTTTATGAATCTACTAAACAAGTTGTAAACTATATTTATGAATGTAGTTTTTAGTTATGATGGTGATTCTAATTTATTATTCATTATTAGTTACCTCTGTTTTATTAAGTTGTATGAGTTCAATTATCATATTCTAGACAACTGGTAACGAGTCTTACAATTTTTATTTCTATTTTATATATTTTTTTATTAATAATTATGAATGTATAAATATATTCGTCTTTATATATTTATTTTTTAAGTTTCCATAAAGAGAAGTAAAATAATAGCAAACAAAAACTTATGAATAAATGGATATTATTACTCTTTGAATTATATTTAATAAGTTGGCCAAAATTAGGGTACACATGTATAGGAAGAACACATGTGAGATGAAATTGTGAGAAATTGACATTTGCTAATTTTCAACTGCAAAAGAAAAAACTCTTGGGAATAGAAATAGGAAACTCTAACATGCTTACCAGAAATGAGAAACGTCAACAGAAATTTAAAGTGGGAGCCTTTTCATTTGCGAGCCATAATGTCAAAGTGCAACATCCTTCTTTACCTTAAATAATTTATAGTATTTATTTACTAATTTTACTTATTAATATCGAATAATAATTTGTAAAAAGGAGAGTCTTACATATTATGTCTAGTTATAGGTTAAGTTAAGAGAGGTTAGAGGAGAGAGAGGATAAATTTAATTAGTAAATGAGTCCAACTATAAGTAGACCAAGATTGAAGATACGATACATGGGGAATTACTACATTTCTATTCATATTCAATCTTACCAAAATATGTTAAGACGTCCTTGTTGGTATAGGGTTAAGTCATTAGGTTACTTGCACTTAGTGACTAAGACATTTAGTTAGCACTAAGACTAGATATAAAAGAAATAGTTAAAAGATAATATGCAAAAAAAGAGAATTAAAGGATAAATGTATTGTGTATTAGAATATTGATTTTATTTAGTTTTCATCTCTTTGGATCCATTGATATGTAATCTCATCCCACATTGTCTATATGTTTTTCAGATAAAAATTCTTAATACAGGAACTTGTAGCTTGGAGGTTGATTTTTAATTATTTCCTTTAAGCTTGTTTTTTGGAAGTTTGTATTAGAAGTTTGAATGTAATATATACTAGCTTTTTTGGATTGTACTTCTAAGATGTTGATTCACATTAATCTTGTTGTTAGGTTTTAAACCATGACATGTATTTGAACCACATGTGATATTATAATATATCAACATTTTAAGTTATTTTCTAGATAAATAGCTTGAAGTGTTACACAAAGTATGGAACCAGGACCAACAAATCTAGAGGGTGAAAGGGCAATTTAAAATTAAATTATTTAGATACTAAAACAATAAAATTAATGGTCTTCTAAGTTTAATTAATTTTTACTATATTATTGAACAATACAGTAACAAATATTTAATACATTGACATGATTTATTAATTTTATACAAATTAATTAGTATTAAAATTAGCAAGTCAAATGTAAATTGAGGCCTATAAAAATTAATATTCATAAAATTAATACTATTAATTAAATGGAAAAAAATATTTATGGCCAAAAAATATGTGAAGCCTAGACAATTATTGTACTTTCATCCCCCTTAAATCGGGCCTGCATGGTACAATATGAGAAGTCTCAAGAGATGTTTATAAGTTGTTTTTAATGGGAGCTTTAAATGTGTTTTTAAACATGAAAAGTGTATGAGTGCTTAAAAATATGTAGACGAACAACAAAATGTGAATATTGAGAGGTGTAGGAAGAGGTCGTTGGAAATTAGAAAGAAAAAATAGTGATATTTCACATGGACATAGACTAAGAAAAATAATGATATTTCTATGTAATTTGTATCCCTTGTATTTGTTTGACTCTTTAAAGGAAACAAAGGAGACTTATATATGTACACACAAAGAAAACCTTAGGATGAAGAGATTATTTTCACCTAAATCGATAAAGCAAAAGTGAATAGAATTAAGAAAATGATTTTAGAAATATGCTATTCGTGGAATAATAACCCATAACTCCCAATAAAGAAATATAAGCGGAAACTATTATAGTGGGACAATTTATTTAATCTTGGAGTCAATGCACATCATATTTCCTCTATACCAAATGTTTCTTTAACAAGTTTTGAGAATGTGAAAAGCAAGTCATCACAAAAAAAATAAATAAATAAATAAATAAATAAATAAATACCACAACATGTACATATCGTTGCAAAAAAATGTGGATTTTGTAATATGTTCTTTGAGTGCTTCAAATACAAACTTCTAGTCTTTCGACAAAACACATAATTTTCTTTAATTTGTTTGAGACCGAATGTCCAACTCATGAATCAACTTATGTTATTTTTGACTTCATGTAAAACATCAGGGCTCAAAGTTATATGAGGACAAGTGGGAGTAGTTTTAATCTACACACAAAATTATATTAAGGTTTTGAGTTGCATATACCATCAATAGTTGAAAACGACGATGAGAAATATGATTAAAATGAAGACGAACTAAAATAACATCAAGTCATTCAAAGAGCTAAACGTGTTTAAATTTTTATAATTTTTTTTTTAATATTAGTATGATATTATAATTTTATCTCCATGTGTTTTACATATTTTTTTTAACTTCATATGATTATTTGTTTATTATGCAATATATTAGGTTTTAAACATTTTTTAATCAAGTAAAATATAAAACAAATCTTTATTAGAAACTTAATTTATTATATCTTTTTTGAAGCACCGCGGATTCACAATATTAGTCCTTTTAATACTTTTCTTTTAAATTTGACTTCTCTCTATAATTTTTGACTCAGTCCCTGTCTATAACAAAATTAATAACATAAAAAACATTGTGCAAATGTTATTAATATCTCTGCAAAATATTTTCATAATATTTATGTATTTTAATTAACATTTTTGTTGTTATTTTTTTAACTTTAGTTTTCTTTTACTAATAACATTAAAAGAAAGGCAGTAGTCACATCTCAATGGACGAACCTCCCCTAATTAATAATTTTAAAATAAGTGATTTTTATTACCATAAAAATAAATATACAATAATTAGTTTTTTCAAAAATCTCTTAAGAAGATTACTCAATCTCTTAAATAATGAAATAAAGTTAGTTTTTTTTTTATAGTAAGTAACAAGATTACTACCCCTAAGATCTAAGTTCAATAACTTAAGGTTTTTGATGAAGTTTCGTTTTTTCATGAACTGTTAGGATCTGGAACCGCGTAACCAAAGGAAAACGGACAAAGTGGGAAAAACCAGTCATTTTGGTATCTGATTCTCATCTCACACACCATTCTGATTTCATCATTGCATTACAGTTCTCTCCCTCCACTCTCACCATTCAAAATTGTACGTATATTTCATCTCTCTTCTAATTCTTTTTTCTGTTCATGGATCAATGCTTTCTTGCTTTTTTTGTTTTTTTCCTAGAAAACTGTGAATTTTTTTTTTTTGGACAAAAGTTATCATTAAGGGTTTAATTTGGTGGCCTCAAAATATTGTTCATGTGTATGTAATCTGATCTGTCTTATGATTTTTCCCAATCTCAGTTGGAGTTTGGTTTTTTAGGAAAGCTAATTGTGATGATCTGATATAATTTAGAACTCTGCATAGCTGTAAGAAAGTTTTAAGCTTTTTAAATTGATTGTGTGTGTGTGTGTTTATTTCTCAGTGTCTTCAATGAATCCTGTCTTCTATTAGCTATAAAGTCAGCTAGTCTCTCATGAAAGTTCTTAATTTATCTTCTATAATTTCATATTCTTAAATTTTTTATTGTTTAGAAAAATAATATTTGAATCCTTGAATTTTAGTGGCTCATTTTTTTTTTTAATAGGCAAATGTTAGTATCTTAGTTGTTGTTATGTTAGTATTTTCTTTCTTCACAGGGTTTGAATTCCGGTCTTTTAACTCGTCAAACTTCTTTGAATCTTAGCTCAAACTAGTTGAAGCAACCAACCCCTCCTTTAGTGGCTCATATGTATGTAGATTAAGTGTTGTCAAATAGTTACTATAGTGTAGTGGAATTTGGACTAATTGCTATTGTTCTGCATTACACTATTTAGTACAAATTGTTGTCAAGTAGCCATTATTGCGGTGCTATAGCACTTATGTATAGCATAATTTGATCAAATTGCTATTTTATGTGATTCGCAATTGACAACATTGTGTAGATTTGATCTTGGCTTGATAAGGGGTTGCTACTCGCTAATATATTTGTTTGGTATTAACATTGTTATTTGCAGCTAAAGCATAAAAATGGAGGGGACTGTCTTCACTCCTGCACTGGAAGAACTCCAGCATGTAAAGTCTGAGCAAGGAGAGATTCTAACCAAACATTTCTTGGATGCGTGCCGACACATATTACCTGTTATAGGTGCATTCTTATGGTCCCTTATTAGACATTTTTCAATGTGTCTTAATCTTTTGTTTGTGTTTTTTATTTCGCAAGAGTAAATAGTTATTTTGGTCTCTGAATGTGTGAAGTGCTGTCACAATATCCTTGAATGTATCAAATGCATAAGCATTCCTAAATATATCTTTTGTTAGTCATTTTAATCTTGAAATATATCTTTAGTTAGTCATTTTAATTCTCAAATGTGTTTTTCGTTGGTCAATTTAGTCTATGAAATTACTAATAAAAGAGATATTGGGGAAGTATTTGCAATTTTGATACATTTGGAAGTATAGTGACTATGTCTCACACATTCAAGGACCAAAATGGTGGCTTACTCTGTCGCAAAGGAAAAATCTAACCGTTCTTTGATTATATGTGCTAGATCTTAATGAAATGTTCACTCTTTGAGCCATGAAGGATTCATAAAAGCGATATTTTCTACAGTGGACTTCTTTTCTAACGATCACCTTCTTTATAGCATTCATAGTCAAGATATATTTTGTCACGAAAATGTGGAAACTATTTTGATTGCTTTTAATGTATCTATTGTGGTCACTTAGCTATCTATATATTCAAATTATAAGAGTTTATTTCATTAAAATGGGAAAAGATGTAAAAATCAGGATGATTGGTATTCGTTTTAGAGCAGAAACTTGTCTATGGTGTGTAGGACTGTAGGAGTGATTTTTGTGTTACAATCTAACACTACAACTTAAATATGTGCAGAAAATAGATTGTGAAACTATTATGTGATAGTGTTTGCATAAACATCAAATGTATGATATGAATACTTGTATCTGATTAAAAGAACTAATGATTTTTTTTTTTGTGTGTGACAGATAAGTTTGGAGCTGCTATGACCCTGGTTAAATCTGACATAGGTGGTAATATAACGGTATGTTTCTGTCGATGATTCTTTCTGTGTCTTGTTTGAATGTATGTGTCATCATATGCTATTTAGCACCTTTGGATGCATTCGTCTTTATTTCTTATGATGATTTTGCTTACAGATATTGGTATCTACATGTTTCAAAAGTATATCTGTATCATATGCTATATGTTCTCACACTATACCATATTGATTTTCATGGCAGAGATTGGAAACTTTACACTCATCCAATCCAACGAGATTTAATTGCCTATACAGTTTGGTACAAGTAGAGATTGAAACTAAAACTGCTAAATCATCATCCAGTTGTACCAATGGACTTCTTTGGCTCACAAGGTAATGAGTGGCATGCAGTTTCCATTTAAATTGTGTTTCATGTTTGTATGACATTCTCAAATCTGTTATCAAGAGAACATTTTTCTATAATTTGTTATATGGTTAACATAGTAGTGTAGTCAAATAGCGACTAGAGCGTAGGGGAATCTTAACAAACAGAGATTGTTCTATGATACGCAATTTATACAAAGTGTTGTCAAATAGCGGCTATAGCAATGCTATAACACAATAGCATAGCAGAATTAGAACAGATCGCTATTTTCCACGATATGCAATTGACAACACTGAACATAAGAATATTGACACATGTATGCATAATCTATGCATGCCTTGCTATTAAGCACAAATGTTTAACATTATAAATATGTCATGAAGCAACTCGAGTACACACATGTTTAACATTATAAATATGTCATGAAGCAACTCGAGTGTGGATCAGGAAAGACCAAACCTCACTCTCTCTTCTGAATGACCAAAAGCATGGACTCGTTTAATTTCTACTTCGAATAAATGGCTTACGGTTATGGACAGAAGCTTTCGCAATGCATGATTCTGGGTAAAATGTCATCAAATAGAGTATATGGAATGGAAATTCAACGAGACAACAAAGTCATAGGTTTAAATACCTTGAATTTATCATAAAAATGACAAGAAATTGAGAGATGAAGATTACAAGATTCAAGTTTGTAGATGAATTGGATAAATGCTTTATGTACTATTTGAAGAAAGTAAAAGACAAAATACTTTCATATTTTATTACTACAGCCCTAAGCTGTTTATATAGAAAAAGAAATAACAATAGTAACACTAAGTAATAGTGACAGAATAAAAATAAACATAATAATATAAAATAAAAGAGAATAAAATTTAATTTCTATTTTATTCTTCAACACCCCCCCTCAAGTTGGTGCATAGATATCTGTCATGCCCAACTTGGCTATCAGTCGCTCAAAATTGGGTCTTGCCAAACTTTTTGTCAAGATATCAGCAGTTTGCTGATTGGAAGTCACAAATGGTAGGCATATAACTCCAGCATCAAGTTTTTCTTTTATGAAATGGCGGTCAATCTCAATATGCTTGGTTCTATCATGTTGTACAGGGTTGTGAGCTATGCTTATTGCTGCTTTGCTATCACAGAACAATTTTAAGGGTGAGTCAACTTTCATTTTCAGTTCGCCCAAGAGTTTACGAATCCATAAAAGTTCACAAATTCCTTGAGCCATTGCTCTGAATTCAGCTTCTGCACTGCTTCTAGCGACAACCCCTTGTTTCTTACTTCTCCAAGTAACTAAATTTCCCCAAACATAGGCACAATATCCGGTGGTGGATTTTCTATCAGTAATTGATCCTGCCCAATCAGCATCTGTAAATATAGAGACTTCTCTGTCATTAGTTTTCTTGAAGTACAAACCCTTTCCAGGATTGGATTTCAAGTACCTTAAGATTCGATAAACTGCCTCCAAGTGTTCTTCATAAGGAGAATGCATGAATTGACTTACAACACTCACAGAGAAAGCGATGTCAGGTCTAGTGTGGGCTAGATAAATAAGTTTGCCGACTAACCTCTGGTATCTTCCAATCTCTACAGGAACACTGCCTTTCTCCCAAAGTTTAGCATTTAAATCCATAGGAGTATCTGCTGGTCTACACCCACTCATCCCAGTTTCTTCCAAGAGATCTAAGATGTATTTTCTTTGAGAAACAACAATTCCCTTATTTGAGCGAGCAACTTCCATACCAAGAAAGTATTTAAGCGCACCTAAATCTTTGATCTCAAATTCTTTTTTCAAATTTTTCTTCAATCTTTCCATCTCAACAATGTCATCTCCTGTGAGAATAATATCATCTACATATACAATTAGAATTGCAATTTTACCAACATCAGAGAACTTCATGAACAGAGTATGGTCTGATTGTCCCTCCATATATCCTTGCCTTTTGACCGACTGAGTGAATTTCTCAAACCAAGCCCTTGGAGATTGCTTGAGACCATAAAGGGATTTTTGTAGTTTGCACACGTTTGAACCAAATTTATCTTCAAAGCCAGGTGGGCTATCCATGTATACTTCCTCCTCCAAATCACCATTCAGAAAAGCATTCTTTACATCAAGTTGGTTAAGAGACCAATCTAAATTCACTGCCAAGGACAAGAGAACTCTAATAGTGTTTAATTTGGCAACAGGAGCAAAAGTCTCTGAGTAATCAATGCCATATGTCTGAGTAAACCCTTTAGCAACCAAGCGTGCCTTGTATCTTTCAACTGTGTTATCAGAATTATATTTCACAGTAAATACCCATTTACAGCCAACAGTATTCTTTCCTGTAGGTAACGTCATGACTCTCCAAGTTTGATTCTTCTCAAGAGCTCTCATCTCCTCAAGAACAGCTTCCTTCCACTTTGGAATTTTTAGAGCCTCCTGTATATTTTTTGGAATTTCTACAGTAGACAACTTAGAGGTAAATGCAGCAAATGAAGAAGACAATTTTGAGTATGACACATAATTAGACAAAGGATATTTAGTGCATGATCTAACAAGTTTTCTAATTGCAATAGGAAGGTCTATATCAGGATACTCGACATGACTCTTAAGAATAGAAGAAGACTTACCTGTATCAAGATGATGTGTTGGATTATCTATTGGTTCAGAATCTTGGAAGGGTCGGAGAATGGGTCCTTCATTTCTCTGTTTATGGTTTCTTCTTTCAAAGACATTTCCCTTCCAAGTAGGGCCAATTGTAGTACACCTGCTTTGTGTCTCTTTATCTGAATCATTATGTTGTGGCATTTCAGATGGTCCTTCATTATTATTAAGATCAAGAATTTTATCATTGTGATTTAGATTTGAAATTGTTGCCCCCGAATCTGTCGAAACCTCATTCATAAGTGGATTGAGTTCCAATATAGATTCTTGGGCATTTTCTTTTGGTGCATCAATATAAGTCTCAGAATTTGTTGACAACACTACATCACTTAAAGTAATGATGTTTTCAAAAGTAAAAGATGAAACTTCCTTAAAATTTCCCCCCTGAAGATGAATGTCAGTAAAAAATGGTTGATTTTCAACAAAAGTAACATCCATGGTTACAAAAATTCTTTTTGATTTTGGTTCAAAACACCGATACCCCTTTTGAGTTGGAGAGTAACCGGTAAACACACATTTTATTGCTCGTGGATCGAGTTTGTCAAGGTGTTTATGTTCATGAACAAAAGCAGTGCAACCAAAAACTTTTAGTGGCAAATCAGCAGAGACATTAGTCAAAGGAAAATAATTTCGAAAAACATCAAGAGGTGTACGAAAATCTAAAACTTTAGATGGCATTCGATTAATTAAATATGATGCAGTTAAAACAGCTTCACCCCACAAATATTTTGGAACCTTATTTGCAAATAGTAAAGCTCTAGCAACCTCAAGAAGATGCCTATTCTTTCTCTCTGCAATTCCATTTTGTTGGGGTGTATTAACACAAGAACTTTGATGAATAACCCCATTTGCAAGAAAAAAATCGGACAAAAGCATATTAAAATATTCTTTACCGTTGTCACTTCTGAAGACTTGAATATTTGTTTGGTATTGAGTGTGCACCATTTTAAAGAAATTTTTGACAACCTGTCCAACTTCCGATTTTTCTTTCAATAAATAAACCCAACAAATTCTAGTATGATCATCAATAAAAGTTATAAACCATTTTTTATTAGAAAAGGTGTTTATTCTATTAGGACCCCAAACATCACTATGAATAACTGCAAACGGTTTTGATTGTTTATATGGTTGTGTAGAAAAAGAAGAACGGTGATGTTTAGCAAATTCACAAGTTTCACAATGAAATAAAGACGGATCCTTCTTAGAAAATAATTTAGGAAATAAATGTTTCAAATACGGAAAACTAGGATGTCCTAACCGTAAATGCCATAACATAATATCATCATTATTAGAAGAAACAAAAGTAGATTCAAAGCAGGTACTTGTTTTTTGTTGGTCTTTGAAATCGAGTCCATTTTCAAGATAATAGAGTCCTCCACTCTCCTTAGCATTGCCAATCATCTTCCCCGTGCTCAAATCCTTAAAAGTGCAATGAGAATGAAAGAAGTTAGCTTGACAATTTATATCCTTTGTTAATTTAGTAATGGATAACAGATTACATGATAAATTAGGAACATGTAAGACATCTTTTAAGGTTAACTTAGGTGACAAAATAACAGAACCTTTCCCTGCAATGGCTGAAAGAGAGCCATCTACAATTTTAATTTTGTGGTTACCTGTACAAGGACTATAAGAAGAAAATAGACTCGACTCCCCAGTCATATGATCAGTAGCACCAGAATCGATAATCCAAGTATGGCTGGGAGTGACACTAAGTAGAGCAGTATTTGGAAAATTACCTCTTTGAGCTATAGAGCAAGAAGAAGTTTGAGACTCAAGAAGTTTGTACAATTGATCTAACTGTTCCTTGGTAAAAGGAGATGGGCTTGAAGGAGACTGCTTCTCTTGATCAGATGTACCAGTTTGGAGTGCATGACCTTCGTTTCTTTCTTTTTTCTTCCAATTTAGAGGTTTTCCATGGAGCTTCCAACATGTATCACGTGTGTGCCCTGGACGTTTGCAATGTTCGCACCATGGTTTCTTGCCAACGCTCTTCCCGTCTTCATTTTTAGTGACTAGGGCAGAGCTTTCAACCTCACCAACAGAAGGTGACTTACCCATCATAACACCTTGTCTCGCCTCTTCTCTTCTCACTTCTGAGAACGCTTCCCGAAGTGATGGCAATGGGATCTTTCCCAATATTCTGCCTCGGACTTCATCAAGCCGCTTATTAAGCCCAACCAAGAACATGAATACACGGTCATTCTCCTGTCTCTTAAGAAACAAAACACTGTCCTCACAGCACTTCCAATGATCATCATAGCATAGATCCAATTCTTGTCATAGTGTCATCAATTCATTATAATAGGTAGTGACATCTCTATCTCCTTGTTTGGCATGCCACAATCGTGATTTGAGATCGAAAATTTGAGCTGAATTATGAACATCAGAATATGTTTCTTTGACAGCCTCCCAAACTTCCTTCGCAGTAGGCAAAAACATAAAAGGTTTTTTGATTGTTGATTCCATATTACTCAGCAGCCAAGCAATAATAACAGAGTTCTCAGATTTCCAAAACCTGTAATTCGGATCAGTTGTGGCAGGCATTTGCACCTCTCCTGTTAGGAAACCAAATATGCCTTTACCATCTAAAATCAATCTTGCGGTTTGGGACCATTCAACATAATTTTTTCCGTTTAGTTGCTGGATTTCAACCTTGAGGGCATTAGAAGTTCCCTCATGGCCAAAAAAGTTGTTGGAAAAACCATTCTGGCTGCCTGGGCCGCTGCCATTGCCGACTGTGCCGCTGCCATTGCCGATTGTGCCGCTGCCATTGCCGATTGGGCCACTGCCACCTATGCCATTGCTAATGCCGCCTGGGGTGTTGCCTAAATTGTCGGCGTTGTTGACTACTTCTGAGTTTTTACCCAAACCATCGTTGTCGCCGCTACCCATGAGGGCTACCTTCCATGGGATACTGTGTACCATAGCTCAGTTGGTTGGAGCGCCAAACCCTGATGGGTTGTGGAAAGGTTTACAGAACCCTAACCAGAACTCTTGATACCATGAAGAAAGTAAAAGACAAAATACTTTCATATTTTATTACTACAGCCCTAAGCTGTTTATATAGAAAAAGAAATAACAATAGTAACACTAAGTAATAGTGACAGAATAAAAATAAACATAATAATATAAAATAAAAGAGAATAAAATCTAATTTCTATTTTATTCTTCAACACTATTTATGATCAAAGGTTCCTATCAAACTTAAAGGAAAATTTTATCCTATAACCATAAGAGTATTGATGCTTTGTGGTCCTGAATGTCAGGCATCAAAGTTCCAAAAAGAGCAGAAACTAAGTGTTGTTGAGGCGAGAAAGTTTCTGCCTTGTGGCCTGTGGGAGATGAGTGGATATGTAAGAATAAAATCAAGGTTGAATGTACTTGGGAGAAAGTAGGAGTAATACCATTTAATGGAAGAATTATAGAATCTAGTCCAAGATTGTTTGACCATGCGAGAAGAAGTAGACTAATAACAGCTCTAATAAGGACCAATGAGAGTTGATTAGATGAAGACCAATAGAAGCCTAACAAATAGAGATGGAGGAAGACTGAGGAAAAATAATTTATTTGATCAAAAAGTGTTCGCAAGATACCAATAAAACAGAAGTAGATGTAAATGAACTTATTTAAAACTTGGTATTTGACAGTTGACATAATACAATGATGTTTGATCATGTAGTCTATTCCCATCTAGTGAAAAAGCTTTTGTTGCTGTTGTATATCATTTATCACTATATGGACCCTTTACCCTAGCCTCAACGAACTTTTTAACTTCTTTTATTTCTTTTGAACTGATCACGCTTCTATTAGTCAGCTTATTATTAGTTGCTATTAATTGTTCATGCAATATTATTTAGGATAATTTTATTTCTCTAACTCGAAAATCTTCAGAGCAATGGATTTCTTGGTGGCTTTGTTCCAAAACTTGATTCAGCATCAGGATTGGTCAATGTCACAAGCCTGTACAGATGCCTACAACAAGACTCTGAAGAAGTGGCATGGCTGGCTTGCTAGTTCAAGCTTCACTGTAATGCTCTTTCCATGCTTTGTTGTTATAATCTTGAAACTCGATAGAAACATAATTTGATCTTCACCGTATAATATTGCTTCACATTGGCCTAGTTCTATTGAATGTTCCTAGAAAATGCTTTGAGTTGCATATTGTGCTGTCGTTTTTTGCAATCTTTGTTCCTAACTGTGTGAATGCTACATTTAAAATGATGTATGCTACATTTTAGACTTTAACTTTATTTATCTTAATTTTCTATAGTTTAAGCTCTGTTTGGATAAACAATTTAATTAAACGCCTATAACATAAGCGCTTATGCATAAGCTATTTTTATAGCAAAATATAAAATAAAGTCCAATTATTTTCATAAATTATCCTGAAGAGTTTATGGAAATAATGCTGAAAACAACTTATGGACGTGTCATAAGCTGTTTCCATAAGTTTTCTCAAACAATCTCATAAGTATTTATGCTATTAGATAAGCTTAAATAAGTCAATCCAAACAAACCCTTAGACTTGTAGTATATTGGGTTTCTTGAAAAGATTTTAGCTAACCAGTGTTGTGATCTAGAAAGCATTTAAATATTGACAATATAATAAAGCGACATCTTTATATTCTAGCTTCTTAGATCAAAACACTCAAACACCATGCAGTTTTCCCTTGTCTCACCGTCTCCGTCAATGTTCCCCTGTTTGTACTTTTCTGTTGTTCCTTTTTCCCGTCAAGGATGATTATAGTATATAGAACTGACTACGTATTTGGGATGTGTTAAACCTACAGGTAGTCATGAAGCTCGCTCCAGACAGGAAAAAGTTCATGGAGGTGATAGGAGGCACTGGTGATATCAATGCTGACATACAGAAATTTTGTACAACCTTCTCTCCTCTGCTTGAAGAGAATCACAAGTTTCTGGTAAAATCTCTTTTAGATCATTTCTGGTCTTATTTTACTACTAGCATTGATCTGAATGATTATTAATACTACCTCCGTTTTTAATTATAAGCCTTCTTTGGAAAAAAAATTGTCCCTAGATATTAGTCATTTGCAATTTACTAGATACATTCATTGTTCCTTTTCCAAATATATCCCTTATTAAAAGCATCAATTTGTCTTGGAATATGAAAAATAAACATTCAATACAATTATACACAAAGGGTAATTTAGTAATAGTCATGCACATTAATTACACTATCATCTTTTTATTAATATATGTGAAATATGCAATGGCTGGCTTATAAAAAGGGACGTAGGTAGTAGTATTAATAGTTTCACTCTAACATTGAATCAATACACAAGTTATTTAAAAAGTAAAGAAAGGACGCAGGTGATTAAAATGTTTTATGAAAATTTTAACGCAAGGGTAAAATTATATGAACTGAATTACTGATAAAAGAATAGATAATATGATGAACATCAAAATATGAGTATCGACAATGTTAATATGTGACATCAAATCAATACACAAGTTAATAGAATGATGTTAGTTGTATCGCAGAAAGAGGTTTGAGGAGGGGTTAATCTTATTCATAGGGTGCCGAATAGCAATTTTAAACTTGATTGTTGTGTGCTTTTACTAATCTTACTCTTTTGGCACAGTCGCGTTTCCGGTTGGATGATATGAAGGCATCATGAATCACAGATTCATGGTCAAATATACCTGATGAGTTGCTCTTGCATGGAATCATGGTTAGAAGTTCCTGATGAAGGGCTCTTGCATGTTCACTACTATTATATCCATGTTTTCACCTTTGGCATATCAACTAGCATGATAAATAAGGATTATCTTAAATGTGCCTCTAATTACTCTAGAATTTTATTCTGCCAAAATTGTTACTGTCAATTAGTTTACTATGAGTCTAGGGCTACTAGAAAAGTTCATTGACTTGTTTTAACAGTTTGGTTTGGGCTAGAACTATACTGGTTCAACTGTTGCTCATTGTATGGCTGCTTGTTATTCTATCCTAAAAGATATAGAGTAAACTACACTGATGTTGTGATAAATTATGTTGTTCTCTCCGCTTTTTTAAAATATTATATTCCCTCCATCTCTAAGTATAGTATTTAGGACCTTATTGACTATTGACTAAGTGCAACCTTTGGTTTTGTGGCGAGATTGACGAAATCGCGAAGAACGACTGCAATTTTGCAATAGCTATACTCTATAGTTTTCGCCAAATTCTCAATAGCTCACTATGATTTTGTCAATTCCAACATAAAATCAAACATGTACTAAATTATAAAATTAAGAAAGTTGGTATAATATTAAATATATTGATAATTGACATTATTTTACAAGTTTATCCTTGAGAAATAGTTTATGTTGTCATATAATATATTACATATTGCTGGTAAAGAGGAAATATACTTACCATATAATGTATTATATATTGCGGTAAAGAGGAAATACAATTACCGTATATTTAAAAAAATAAAATAAAATAATAATTAATGTAGTTGAATATTTAAAAAGTATCTCATAAAAATAAATAAACAAAATTTTAAAAGAGTCATATATTTAAAAGATGGAACGATTCTTTATTTTCTAATGCACAAGTAACTATAATATAATAACAAAAGCAACTACCCTCACACTAATTAAGAAATTTATTTGAATGCAGTTTTTTTTTTTTCTTCAAGATAAATTAGTGTGTTTTCGAATGCACCCTTCACATGAACTTGCTTCATAAAAATAAAAAAGACATTGGAAAATAAAATAGAGTGAAAGTAATTAAATTTATTTATATTTAAAACTATTAAATATATGTACTTTTTGGTTTATATTGAGATGATAAGCCATTGTGTTATTCTTTAATCATATAATTAAATAGAATTGCTCATGTGTTTCGTCGCACTACAAAAGAGAAATTTATTAGAACAACCCCCGAGCAACACCATTGTCTAAACTGGTTGGGAGGGAGAGACTTCATTAAAATTTATTGTTAGGTTCTTTGACAAAGATTAGTTATTAATGAAGTTGGTGAATACTTCACACTTAAATGTACTTAGTAAAAAATTCTAAAAGTTCAATTCATAATTTATGTATATTAATAGAAGTTACAAACTTCTACTATTTAGTATATAACCTTTACTTCTAAATATATAACAATTAATTTCATCTAACGACCAATTTACAATTTGTTATATATTAGAGTGAACACTAATCTCTTTCAAATGTTCTATTTTGACTATTTATATGTTTTCAAATTAACAGCATTGCGTTATTATTACTACTACTACTATTATTATAATAATATAAGATAATATAATGAATTGTTATCACAATTTGAAGTTAAAAAAGAAAAGTGCAAAGAAGAAAACTCCCAACCCAACAATTCTCTAATTATTAATAGAATAAATATTAGCTTATTTATGGTACACTAATGAATGATCATCATATCTCAACCTTTTTTTTCGTGCTTTCATTAGTAAAAAGCTATTCAAAAACATTGAGCCCAAATATAGCATTTTGCACCTGAAAATTTGTAGTGTTTTGTATATCTTGACTTTCACCTAAAAAAACGTTAAACTATTGGTTTTGATTTGTCTCTCAAACCGGTAATGTGTGTTGTGGATCATAAACCACTTTCTCTATGATTTTTCACTTTTGAGATTTTTGATTCCACCCCTCAAGTCTCCATCTTCTTGGTTGGTTTCTTCTCTCACAACAACAAAAAATATATATACAAAAACCAACCAAGAAGCTTGTGCATCTCTTTTTTTGCATGACTTCTCTCTCCCATATTCACCTTGCCAATTTTTAATTTTTTTTTTTAATATATGTTTTCTTCACTCACCTAGATGTGCTTAATTAGATTTTGGAGGCCTAAACATTAAGTCATGTTGTTATGATTAATTTCAAGTTTATACATTTTTCTTCTTAAAGGTACCCTTTTTGTTTTATTATTAATTTTCACTTTTTTCAACTAAATTTTTCTTTTCTCAAACATTTTACCTATTGGAGGTAGTTGCAAACAATTTTAAAAAACATGAACAACTTAATTATTGTTAATTAAATGAATTTTGGAAACCGCATAAACATTCAATTTTTTGTGTATCGTTAATTAGAGATGAATATCATGTTTTTTTGTTCATTCAACTTTTTCTAGTAATGTATGATTTTTTATATGATCAATTGATATTTTTTTTTTCAGGAAGTTTTAGTTGGTTTATTGAAGATTGAAACATCAACAACATCTTTTAAGTGCAAGTTTTTTTGGTGTAAATATATCAACAAGAGCTTCATTCTTAATAATTAATGTCGACAAAGGTGAAAGGCCTCCTTAAAGGACTTAGATACATTTCTCAAATATTTGGTAAGTACTATAATCTACTTTCTCATAACAAATAAATTTTAAATTAATGGAAAAGTACAATTTTCTTTCCTCCATGCAAAGTCATGGATTTTATTAAAATCTCCCTATCTTTATGTATTTGTATGTGTGTATAAGAAAGGGGAAAGGAAATGAAGAAAGCTGATAGAGGAAGAGCATAATTTTATTTAGAATTTGATTTGGAGTTCAGGTATATAAATAATATTGTTATGTTTTAATCAAACTTTTGTAATTTTGTTCTAATTCAGCTATTTTTAGCTTGATGTTAAAAATTGGTGGTTAAGAGGTTTCAATTTTATTATTATTGAAAGCTAAATTGTTAATTTCATAAATTGCACGTGTGCATTTTAAGTAAACTAGTTTGAACCTTTCAGACTCTTGTGTACGATTGGTTAAGGAGAATCAGTCTTGTGTGATGAATATGTTTTTTTTTTTTTTTTAGGAAAATTAGTCAAAACTAAATCATAATTAATATTTCTACCTATAACATCATTAAAAAATATTTCTTTCAATGGCCACAAGTCAATTTTGTATGATGTAAAAAATTAAACACTATTTCATCTAATTCTAATTATAAGCATTCATTATATATTTTAGATATATGAAGAAAAAAAAATTGTAATGTAATTAATATTCATAATTTGCGTATAATTATTACTAAATTACTTTTTGTATATAAACATATTCATATTGATTTTTCATATTTAAAGATTTAATTACTTATTGTCAATTTAGTTATGATTCATGGGTGAAAATTATGAATTGTTTGGTGGTGAATAAATTATTATTGATTTGTGCAGAAGAAAAAGAAGATGAAATTCAAATTGGGTTCCCAACCGATGTAAAGCATGTAGCACATATTGGTTCAGATGATCCATCAGCAAATGCACCTAGCTGGGTACTATTTTCATTATTTCCTATCTCATTTTTAAAAGTTTAAATATAGATCTGATTTATGTAAATATTTTTTTTTGTCATGGTAAATATATCACATTTTGTATTTTGTTTTTATTATTTTATTTTAATTCCTATAAAAAAATTTATCACATGAACTAAAATCAAATATTCTTCTACGTATTTTAATTAGTTTGTCAGTTTTCCTCATAAAGCCTTATTCTATGTTGAATTTGAAAACTTATGCAGATGAATGAGTACAAAGGAACAAACCCATCAGGAAACTCTAATGAGAAGGTTGAAGGTTTGTATATATTTCTTCTCATAATACAGCAATTTTGTGTGTAAATAAACTAAGTATTTTTGCTTGCTTACCATATTGTCACACACACTACACATTATATATGTGTTGATTAATGGCTTATGAATTTTTTAGATGTACTAGACAATGAAAAAGTGCATAGCCTAGAGAAATATTCAGAATTTTAAATAAAATTTCGCAATGGTGATATGAGTTAATATATAACAGTTTTTTATATCGTTAGAAACTAAAATTGAATTGTAATTGAGGTTGTATTTAAGTGGAATTTACTACAATATCAAAGATTAGAATGGGTACCACAACTATTATTGTTATTTATAAAACTCTATCTGAGGTCTCTAAATCTAGTTCCATGTATCTACGTTGTCACTATGTTAATCATTAATCGGTCGATATTAGACAATCTAACTATTAAATTCTATTTTTTATTTTTAAAATATTAAAATTTGTATTGAATATTGAACTCTTCAATCTCGATTCAACGGTCACCAATATGATGATCGTGTGAGTTCGTAGGTTACTGACTAAAAACAATCAAAATATGTGTTTCATCTTATAAAAAATATATGATTTTTTTTCTTCAGAAAATAAGGTCAAGTCGCCGAAAGGGAAATCGTCCAGGAATCGACATCTAATTCCAAAGTCAAGACATGAATCAATCGACACTGAGTCCAACTCGGCCAAGAAAACCACGCGCCGCCACCATCGATCATCAGACCCATCTGCCGACTCCTCAACAAACGATTCAACAGGCAGTTCTCGACATAGGCGACACCGCCGCAGTTCAAACAACGACTCTGAGTCGCCGTCAACAGATATTCCACCAACGGGCAACAAAACCCATCGAAGGAAATCAAAGAACTCTGAAGATGGTTCAGTGAAGAAGCCATCTTCAAGGAGATCATCCAAAGGGGACTCATTAACTGATATTTCCCTTTCAGATTTCGGATCTGGGTCTATTCCAGAAAGTGAAAACGGACCCAAATAGAATTTTTAAATAAATTTTAATTTAAATTGAAGTGAGTGAGTAAGAGAGATAAAGTAATGTCGTTGTTGTCATCCTAATAATTAACCACAAATTGTTAGAGAGAGAAGAAGAGGAAGTAAATGTTGGTTGCTTTCCAAGTTGTAAATTACATATTTTTTATGCAATGTTTGAAATGGGGTGTCACTTCACTCCCTTATCTTCACATTAATGTCTTTGTTTATATATATTTTTATTTAAAAATAGCGACGAAATTTGCACATATTAAATCTGAAGAAAAAAAAAAGAATTATTATTTATTTGAATTTAAATTCCAACATATCAAATATTATTGTATCTCTTATTTGAGTTGTATTTACGAAATTTTATTTATATTATAACATGTTTCTTTTTATATCTTGTACCTTCTTTTGTTTTTAAATTTATTATTTAGTTTGTACCTTCTTTTGTTTTTAAATTTATTATTTAGTTAGATGTTTTTTCTATTATTGACATTTCAATTATATTAGCTAGGAACTTTAATCTTAAAATGAAAATTAGTTACTCTTGATTATTTGTTTCCTTAAATTCAAAATTCAAATTATTATTTTTTAAGTGTTTGTTACTTCTATTTTTTACCACCTTAATCTATTTGGTTTAATGGGGAGGAGATATTTTAACGAAAGAAAAGAAAGGAGAAAGGATGGGAATCAATTAAAGGGGAAATGTGTTTGGTATAAAAGATGCAAGATGGAGAAATAGATTTTAATTAAATTTAGGTTTAGTTAAGAGTAGAGACATAGATTTTAAATAGTTTATTAGTGATCTATGTTTTTCCTTTTCCCTTCAAATCTCTCAAAATAGAGAAGAAGCAAAAATAGGTTTTAGAGAAATTTTGTTTCACTCTACTTTTAAAAATTAAATAAACAAATATAATATAAAATATTAGATTATCTCTCTTCTTATTTCCTGCAACCAAACAAACCATCATGTTCATTTTTAATTCACTAGAATTAGTCCATTTAACAAACCAAACATATATCTCAGTCGTCACAATTCAAGTTGTGAGTGGTGAAATGCGTAGAAGATTGAGTATCGGAGGTTAATTAAACCTCATTCAAATAACAATGAAGGTGAATATTAATAAAGGTAAATGTGATTTCTTCCAAAATATATTAACGAATGTGAATTAATCTCTACAATTTAAATGACTTTTATGAATTCTTTAGTTATTTTTTAATTGTATTTGTATATTTTGATGATCAAATTTTAATATTTTGAAATATTTATTCATTTTTTTCAAATATTAGAATTTTACTCTATTAAAATTTGAATTGATTCTCAATATTAATGAATGTGCACATTTATCGCATCACAACTCTGCCCTTGTTCTACTAAGAGCATCTCCAACGGTAGTCAAATGAGTTCGTCAGCGAGCATGTAGTTACTTAACTTTCAATTTTTTTTTTTTGAGTTCACGATTAGAGTTGTGTCAACATGTCATCACGATACTATCAGAAAATAACGGTACTTTCACAATTTAATAACAATAAAATTATAACCGTTACCTTTTTATTTATTAATTTATTAATAATAATAAATCTATAATAGTTAGTGGGTCATATCTAATGAACTGTTGCTCTAAAATGATGTGGCACAGTTGACCTATTTAATGAACTTCATATTGAACTCACCGTTAGAGATGTTCTAACCGTGTTTGTATTTCATATAAACAAATACAATTATTAATTTACCTCTAATTACTCAACTCTTTCTTTTCTAATTTTATTTTTTTACTTCTTACACATAACAAGATAATCAATAAAATTTATTACTTTCAATATAATTATTTATCTTTCTACAATAAATAATTAAGTATTATTCTTAAATTAAATAATTAATGTTGCATTGAACTTTAAAAATGACAATTAAATAGGAACAAAATTTTCCTGCAAATGCAACAACTAATACAGAACGGACGGAGCAGGCAAAGCTAGCCTAATTTCTAAGAAGGGAATAAATATAGAGTGAAAAATGAAATATATTTTTAAAATTAATATATTAAATTTAACTGGTGAACGAAAAAAAATATAATAATTTTAATTTATATAAAATGTAAATTAAAACTGCAATAAAAAAATAATTATTTAGAAAAGTTTGATAGAGATCGAAAATGTCAAAACTTTTTTATAGGGAATAGATATATCAATCCAGTAATAGTTTTATAACTTTTTTGTTTCACTTAATTTTTAATAATAAATTTATTTGAAGTAGTTAAATATAATAATTGAAGCAACTAAATAAAAAAAAACTATATTATTATGAATTAATCGATACAAGGGCACAATTTATAATAGTAAAGATGAATGAAGGAAGGAGAAAAGAGAAGAAGAGAGTGAATAATATTATTCTTTTATTGTGTAACTTCTATTACAATGTTAATCGTTTAGTGGGCCTAATATTAATAACATTTTTCCTTGAATGTTTGGTTGAGGATATGTCTTGTTAGAACCTACTTAGAAAACAAAAATCAAGTGGGAAAAACAAAACTCGAGTCCTTGTAAAAAAGAGTGAGACAAAACCATTTTGAAGAAAAAAAAGTGTTAAATATTTATATTTTTGGTTAAATAAGTTTTTAGTTCGTATGAAATTTTAAAATTTTGTTTATTCCCTATAAAAAAACACGTTTTAATTCCTACAAAATTATTTTACAAATTATTTTAGTCCTTGTTGAAACGAAACATACTTTAACTTTTAAATTTTTTAATAATTTTTTACAAGCATATTTAGGTTATTAATAAAAGTTCATCCACATAAATATAGAATATTGTAACTTGGGATGAACTAAATATGTTATCACACATGATAACCAATAAAATAATAATAATTTATTTTCACATATATTTGGTACACATCTCATCAATATAATATATATTATATTTAAATAAC
>JBBPBT010001116.1:4123162-4149624 GCA_037974875.1 Cicer bijugum
TATAATCATACAGATTAATTCAAAACAAAAGTTTATAACATAATTGCCAAACCATATAAAGTAAAAGGATATGCTCTTTAATGTATAATTATGTAGATTAATTTATTTAATACTTTTATTAGAAGAAATAATAAATTATAATTCTACAATAATTAATTTACATTATTAAAGTTTTAAATTTAAATTTAAATTTTTAAAAAATAATATTAATATTTATCAATTGAACGGTCGTTTAATATCACTTAATCAAATATATATGTTATAAAAAAAAGTTGATATAATTGATTATGTCATAACATAAATCATGAAAATGCTCATTAAACTTAATTTAATATAATTTTTTATCCAAAAAATGTTAATTAAATACTTGTTGTAAACGCAAAAATTCAAGAATAATATATACCAAATTTTTTTAACCTGGCACACACTCCATATAGTTTAATTAATTCCACAATTATTGGTCAAAAAATAACAAATTGACAATTTACATTACATTAATTAACTTTAATTAATTTACCGAAACAAAAATCATTATTATTTGACTTGGGTTGAACTAACAATCTGCCGTGAAGTTGCTTTCAATAAAGTAATATAAATTCCCGGCTTTCAATCATCAAAAATTTCAAAACTCAAAATTTTCACTCTTTTCCCGCTCACACAGACACAACACCATTGCCAGAATTCCCTGCAGTAGAACATTCACACGGTTCACACTATCATTAATCTTGATCGTTAGTTTCAAATCAAACAGTCCACATCACACACTCCATTTCAGACAATGGAAAATCAAAGCCATCAATTTAATCAAACGGCTGAAAGATGTAACTACATGATACAGTTATAGCACGAAATTACATTCCCTCCTTCTTCCTCTCTCTTCTCCCTCTAATCATTCTATCTTTTATTCATTACTTATTATTCCTTCTAAAACCTCTTTTTTTTTTTTCTTCACTAATCATTTTCACTCTCACTCACTCGCCGACCATGTCCACTCGCCGCGCCGGCGTTACAAACGCCGCCGTAAAAACCACCACAACAACCACCAGATCTATCACCCCCGTCTCCACCTCACGCAAACTCCCATCTCTTTCATCATCATCATCATCATCTTCCAAATTCGAAAAAGAAAACAACCCACGAAGATCTACATCTCGTGGGCCCACTACAAACCCAACTCAAAAGCCCATCACAAAACCCATCCCTCCCCTCGACCGCAGATCCTCTTCTTCTTTTTCTTCTCTTCCTCGTGGAAGAAGCCCTAGCCCCTCTGACCTCCGTCAACCCCGCCGCATCTCCGTTGACCGTACAATAACCAAAGATCCGACGACCCATTTAAAAACCCGCAGAGATTCCAACGCTAAATCAGCAGATAAATTCAACAGCACCGAAAAGGTTAAACTTTTGAAGGGGAAATCGAGTTCTGAAGTTGAATCAAATGGTTCTAGGGTTGAAGAAAACAACACCAAAAACAAGTGTACTAGTAAGCTTCATGAAAAGCTTGCGTTTTTGGAAGGGAAAGTGAAGAGAATAGCTTCTGATATAAAGAAAACTAAGGAGATGCTTGATTTGAATAACCCAGATGCATCAAAAGTTATACTTTCTGATATTCAAGACAAGATCTCAGGTATTGAGAAAGCTATGGTTCGTGTTGTTGTTTCAAATGATGAAAATAGTAACAATCATGTTGGTGTTGTTAATGATAATGGGGTTGAAAATTTGAAGTTAAATAGTTTGGTCAAAGGGTTGAATAGTGAAGAGCTTGAAGCTAGATTGTTTCCACATCACAAGTTGATTAGAGATAGGACTATGAATAAGGATTCACAGGTTGAATTGGAAGGGAATGTGTTGAATTTTGTTGATGAAAACTCGATAGCAGTTGAGTTTTTGGATTCACTTGAAAAAGGTAGAGGGAAAGATACTAATTGTTGTGAAGTTGAAGGAACTCATGGTGTTGTTCCTTGTGATGGAATTGAAGGAGGGAAAAGTGAATCTTCTTGGAATATTCAAAAGTGTGATGTTGATATGGTACTTGAAGCTGATGAGAAGCTTGAAGAGTTTGATGGGAAGGAGAATAACAACAACACACAAGAGGAAGAAGGGTTTGTTGGTGATGAAACTGATGAAGCTTTTAATTTTAAGCTTAATGGAATAGGGAACAAAATTGCTGCAGCTGGTTGGTTTGTTTCTGAAGGGGAAGCTGTTCTTCTTGCTCATGATGATGCTACTTGTTCTTATTATGATATTGCCAATTCTGAGGTATTGTGTTTGTATGCAAGTTTTCAAATTGGAATCTCTTTTTTATTTAATTTTTGTCATGCCTTGATTTTGTTGTGAATAATGGTGTATATTTTTTAGTTTGGTAATTAATGTGGTGTGATCTATAAAAATAAATTACCAAATATGTAACTTGAATTATGTTTTGGTTGTCTTTCAATTGGCTTTAACATATTTGATCCTCATCTTATGATTAAGATCTTTGACAATGTGAGTGAAGAAAATTCACTTTTCTAATTTGTTTCAAAACTCAAAAGAACATGTTAGAGAATATGACCATACTAGGATTAATGCATCCAATATTTAGAGTATATGGAATGGCTTATATATACGAATTTTAGGAATCACTAACTGAACCTATGTATTTTAAATGTCTAATGTATTTTTTTTGTCTAAATAGAGGTCTAATTTATTTATCACAAGTTTTTTTCTTTCTTAAATGAGTTAGAAGTTTCTTGATGATTAATTATAATCTCTTTAAACTGTCAAACCCCGTTATTAATTTTGGAACACCCAATTGGTCTTTTGATTTGTATGTATATATCATGCTAAATGCTAAATATTGAAGAAAGTGAAAACATGCTAAGTCTGCTAGAGTATACATATGAATTTCATCCAAGGAATTGATAATAAATTTATGAATTTGTCCTTGAAAGTAATTGGTCGTTCATTGTTCAAGGATTAATGTATAATATAATGAACAAATGAGTATCTTCGGATCTAATATAGAATTTCTACTTTCCCTAGGTTAATGCCTGTGACAAGATTTGTAAGGGAATGCACATGGTATTTACTTGATGTTTGATTATCATCTCGTTTTATATATATAACCATTCAACGGTTGGATTGATGAAGTTTAATGCTTAGATGAGTTATGACATGGAGTGTGACAACAATTATGACGTGGAGTCAACAGATCCACACACACACACACCATGCTACACATTTAGTATTTAATTGATTTTTTCTTCGTAAACTTATTCATGGAATATATTAATAGATACATACTTAATGAGAGAATAAAGATACATTTTTGAAGCTGAACATATATTATTATGATTTCAGGAAAAATCTGTATATCTCCCCCCTTCAGGAATTTCATCTAGCATATGGAGAGATTGCTGGCTAATTCGCGCTCAAGGTTCAGACGGTTGCTCCGGAAGGTTTGTAGTTGCTGCATCGGCTGGCAATACAATGGATTCAGGCTTTTGTTCATGGGATTTTTACACCAAGGAAGTTAAAGCTTTCCAAGTTGAGGTTGGATCTGGAACAACTTCTTCTAGAACAGCACTTCGACAGTTACCGAACAACATCATACAAAGAAGGAATTTATCAGCTTCTACCATTTCAGAAGCTAGGCAATGGTGGTTTAAACCATGTGGACCTCTCATTATCTCTACTTGCAGCTCACAGAGAGGTGTGAAAGTTTTCGATGTTCGAGACGGAGAGCAAGTGATGAGGTGGGAGGTTCAGAAGCCTGTTGTTGCTATGGATTACTCTAGTCCTTTACAGTGGAGAAATAGAGGGAAAGTAGTTGTAGCTGAATGTGAAGGCATTTCTTTGTGGGATGTGAACTCACTCAATCCTCATGCTTTGGTTTCTGTTTCTTTGGGTGGTAAGAAAATTTCTGCTCTTCATGTGAGTAATACTGATGCAGAGCTTGGCGGAGGGGTTCGCAAAAGGTTAGTTTGATTTGAACATTGTCTTGTGTTTAGGCTCTCTTTGAAGAAACAACTTGATTAAGCGTTTATAGTATAAATGCTTAACATACAAGTTTTTGTGAATATGAAATTTTTATAAAAAGGATAAAAAAAAGTGTCAAATCGTTTTCATATTTTAACTATATGCTGCTATTTTCATTAGCTATCTTGATTATGTCATAAGATGTTTTTATTAGCTTTTCCAAACAGTTTAACAATTGCTTATTCTAGTAGATAGACTCAAATAACACAACAAAAAACTCTTGGAGTCTGTTTCAATTTACTTTTTTGAACTATCTTGTAAGATTGTTTGGACTGACTTGTTTGAGCCTGTCTACTCGTAGCAACTTATGACATGTTCATAAGTTGTTTTCAGCTAATTTTCATAAGCTAACTAGGATAGCTTATAGCTCATATTAAAACAATTTGACTTAATTTCACGGTGTGTTATAAAAATAGCTCATACATAAGTGCTTATGCTATAAACTCTGCTTATCCAAAATCTTTACCTACCATGTTTCTGCATTGCATAGTCACTATTTTGTATTCTTGTTTGCATTGCAGTTGTTTTTTTCTTTCTATTTTCGTTTTCTTCTGTCACTTATAATCAAGAAACAATCCTTTTCACAACTGCTTCATTTTCATGCATTTTTAACAAAGTTATGGAATATAATGCAGAGTAAGTTCATCAGAAGCTGAAGGGAATGATGGTGTATTTGTCACCTCAGATTCTATCAATGTAATGGACTTCCGACAACCCTCCGGTGTTGGTCTCAAGATATCAAAACACAGTATCAACGTACAATCCATTTTCTCCCGTGGAGATTCAATATTCCTCGGATGCACCAGCTCCTCCAATTCAATAATAAAAAAGCAATCCTCATCGTCGATACAACAATTTTCGCTGCGCAAACAAGGACTCTTCAACACATACACTTTTCCAGAATCCAATGCACACTCACACTATGCAGCAGTATCTCAAGTTTGGGGTAATTCAGACATTGTGATGGGTGTTTGTGGATTAGGATTACATGTGTTTGATGCATTGAAAGATGATGATGATGCATTAAGGGTTGTGAATATGGATCACTCTAATAATAATGGTGAGAATTTTAGGGAAGTTGTTGGTCCAGATGATTTGTATTGGCCTTCATTTGATTATATGGGATCTCGTGCTCTTCTCATATCAAGAGATAGGCCAGCTATGTGGAGGCATCTAATAGTTTGATGTAGTAGTAGTAATGCATTTGTTTGTAGTTGTAACTAAAAGGATTGTTTATCAGAAAGTGCAATATGGCTATTTGGTTTTTATTAAGTTGATGCTTTTCTATTTCCTTGCAATGCTTTTGAAGGATTATATGTTTTTTGTTTTATTAGAGGAAAATATGTTTGGTGTGTGTTGATTATGAGATCAGAATCATATTCTGATGTACAATTATTAGTATGTCTTAATTAGGATTTTTGTTTTAATTTAATTTCTTATTTAGTGATTTAGTGATAGCATTTATAGGAAAAATCAGTTTCCTGATTTTCAGCTCTATTTGATTGTACATAATTAATTTTCTATCCTATTTATATCCCTTCATGTAATTAGTTTTTAGCATTAAAATGAATAAACAATAGCTTTTTTGCATGGTATCAGAGCTAGATCTGAACCATCCTTAGTCTCTTACATTGACCCAGCCATGGAAGAAGACAAAATAGAAGTTTCACCTAGAGAGACTGTCATAAATCTTGTTGGCTCAATCGAAGGGATTGAACTTCTCATCACTGGCCACAAGTTGAATGGCCAAAACTACCTTCAATGGGATAGGTCAACAATTATGCAACAGGGACATCAAAGGCAAGGCAACACATAACACACAAGAAATAGAAGAGAAACAAGATCCATCTCCATTCAACAAAGAACAAATAGAGGCTTTGCATAAAATGCTCTGGCGAATTGTTTCTTATTGCAGAAAAATGTGGTACAAATTCAGTTGCACAAAAAGATAGGTTTTCTACATGCATTACATACAAGTAAAGGAAAACCAGAATCATGGGTCATAGATTAAGGAGCCTTAGATCACATGATTAGAGATATAACAATATTTGACAATTATTCTCCTTGTCATGATAACTCCTCTATTTGGATTGCTGATGGTACCTTGTTAAAAGTTACTGGTATAGGTTCTGTTGTTATTTCAAAAGATATTACTTTGAATTATGTACTGTATGTTCCCAAACTTGATTGCAACTTGTTGTCTATTAGCAAACTGACCTGAGACTTGAAATGTGTTGCTAAATTTTTTCCCAATATGCGAATTTCAAAATTTGGAGTCGGGAAAGACAATTGGTAGTGCTAAAGAGTGTGCTGGACTTTACTACTTGGAAGTTGAATATTTCTCCAAAGATCTCAAAGCCAATTCTTTCTCAGTGGTTTTTCTAAATAGTGACGAGTCTGTAATGCTGTGGCACTATCGATTAGGTCACCCAAATTTCAGGTACTTAGAGAAATTTTTTCCCTTGTTATTTTGAAAAAACTTAATGAACTTTCAATATGAAGTATGTCAGTTATCCAAGCATACTCGAAACACATACTCACCTAAACCATATAAACCCTCTCAACCCTTCTCCTTAATTCACAGTGATGTATGGGGACCATCTCGGGTTAGCAACATTATTGGAGCTAAATGGTTTGTTACATTCATCGATGATCAAACAAAAGTCACATGGATATTTCTCATGAAAGAGAAATCATAAGTTGAAATATTATTTAAGTTTTTCCACACCATGGTGCAAACACAATTCCGAACAAAAATTAAGGTGCTCAGAACCGACAATAGTCTTGAATATGTTAGTTCAGCACTAGAGTCTTACCTTAAGATCCATGGAATTATCCACCAGAGTTCATGTGTAGATACCCCCAACAAAATATGGTCGTAGAAAGGAAAAATAGAGATCTATTGGAAGTAACAATATCTCTCATGCTAGCCACAAATGTACCCAAATATTTTTGGGGTGAAGCTGTCCATTCAACCACCTATCTCATAAATAGGATGCTTTCTCACATCCTCCATTTTGACACACCCTATTCCATTCTTTTGACTACTTTTCCAACTAGTAGATTTCTCACCTGAATCCCATTTAAAATATTTGGATATTCAACTTTTGTTCACAACCTAAGCCCTTTCTGCAACAAACTTGACCCAAAATTTATCAAATGTATTTTTCTTGGCTACTCACCTCACCAAAAAGGATATAGGTGTTATTCTCCAACAACCAGAAAGTTTTACCATACTATAGATGTGACCTTCTTTGACAATCAACCATATTATTCCAAAGTTGAAATTCAAGGGGAGAATACCATAATCCCGAAAGAAACAACATAATTCCAATTTTTGGGTTTTGAGACGGTTGAACAAATTGTAGCAGCAGAAACAAAAAATCCTGCTCCTACAAAATCAATCGAATCAGTAAAATCTACAATAGTAGAACCAATAAATTCTACACCAGTAGAACCAGAAAATTCCATACCAACAGAACCAGAAAATTCCACACCGGTAGAAGAGTAAAATTCCACACTAGCAGAACCAGTCCTTGTAACTGCACGCTTAGAAATTTTTGCACTTGAAACTGCACCCATAGAAATTTCTACACAAGAAGCTGACTAAAAAGTTTACATTAGGAGGAGGAGAAGCAAACAGGTGGTAGAATCAAACGCAACTCCAATGCAAAGCCATTAATCCAATCAGGCTCTAGAAAATGGAATCTCATCAGATAATACGATTCCCAACTCATAACTTGTCAATATGAGTTTGATTGACAATGATATTCCTATTGCACTAAGAAAAGGGACAGGAACTTGTACTCAACACTTCGTTGAAAGATACATGTCATATAGGAAATTATCACAAGGATACATGACATTTGTAGCAGCACTTGACAACACCTATTCCAAGGAATATTCAAAAAGCCCTTCAACAGCCTGAGTGGACAATGGCTATAACAGAAGAACTTCATGCATTGATTAAAAATAACACTTGGAAAATTACTGCTCTACCAGAGGGAAAGAAGTAGGTTGACTGTAAGTGGATATTCTCTATCGAATACAATGCAAATGGGAGCATAAATCGGGACAAGGCACAATTAGTGGCAAAGGGATTCACCCAATCATATGACATAGACTATGAAGAGATATTTGCTATTGTGGCCAAACTTAACTCAATACAAGTGATATTATCCTTGGCTGCAAACTTGGATTAGCCACTACATCAGCTTGACATTAAAAGTGTCTTCCTAAATGGTGAGTTAGAAGAGGAACTATACATGCAAATTCCCCCAAGACTTGAATCATCCAGCACTTTGAACAAGGTGTGCAAGCTACGAAAATGTTTGTATGGCCTCAAGCAATCACCTAAGCTGGTTTGATAGATTAACTATAGTTGTTAAAGATGATGGATTCATACAAGGCCAATTTGATCACATTATGTTTGTCAAACACTCATTGGAAGGAAAGGTAACTTTATTCATTGTGTATGTTGATGATATCATTATCACAAGATATGATCATAATCAAATCAAACGCTTGAAAGAACTCTTGGCTATGGGGTTTGAAGTCAAAGACTTAGGACAACTTAAGTATTTCTTAGGGATGGAAGTAGCTCGAACAAAAGAGGGAATATATGTCTCTCAAAGGAAATACACCATAGACTTACTCCAAGAAATTGGAATGCTCGTGTGTAAGGATGCCATCCCCAAAGAAGGTCCACTAGTTGACAAAGAGAGGTATCGAAGTCTAGTTGGGAAATTGATCTACCTAACTCATACTCGGCCTGGTATTGGATTTGCCGTAAGCATGGCAAGTCGCTACCTGATAAGTCCTACCGAAGCTATCATAAAAGCTGTGAACATAATCTTGCAGTATCTTAGAGGTACACTAGGTAAAGGTCTTCATTTTAGAAAAAAACAGAAATAGGGGTATCGAAGTATACACTGACTCAGCTTGAGTTGGATGTACATCAGACAAAAAAATCAACTACTGGTTATTGCTCATTCGTGTGGGGAAACATGATTACTTGGAGAAGCAAAAAACAACCCATGGTAGCTAGTAGTAGTGCAGAAGCTGAATTCAGAGCCATGGCAGAAGACATTTGTGAAGGAATCTGGCTAAAGAAAATACTAGATGAAATATTATCTTTTTTCTTTATTCCTTGAAAACTTAACTTTTATTTTTGATCTTCTTAGATGCACTACTTTTTTTCGTTTTGATCCTTGTTGTATTTTAGTACTTTGAAATATTAGTATTTTGAATTGATTCATATGATACAAAGATTATTTGAATTTAGTTCTTCTAAGAATTACACAAGAACAAAAATAAATAGTATATATTATAATGATTATTTTTCATATGAATAAATTTTGTAAATACGAAAATAAAATAACAATAATTAAAAGTAAAATATGATATATTTATTTTTCCTGAAAATTTGTACATGTCAATTATTAACCCATAAATTTATGAATACACAAGAGCAAACCACGAATAAAATAATAGAGAATACACAAATTTTACGTGGTTCAACACCTTTTATAAAACATTTAAACATAATTCATTCATCATCTCAAATAAGATTACAATAAATTTATAACCAAACTCGATATTTGTATTATCATACAATATTCTCTCACTTTAAGAGTTACAAAATATGATAGTACGAACATCTTATACAACAAACAATCACGTGTACCCTCCTCTAACTAGCACACATTAGATATACGTCAATTCTCTATATAATCCTCACAAATGGAGAAATTCTGCAACTCTTCTCATGATGAATTAAATTTAAGGACGTTTCACCTCTTTACAAATCTCTTTATTGGTAGGATAGAAAAACAACTTCTATGCATGAATATGACTTCCTGGACATTAATTATCACTATTCAAAATTCTAGTTACATCCATTTACCTCTTACATTGAATCTCTTTAATTTTCCCACAATGCATGCATTAATATTTATTATTGTTTCAAAATTTTAATTGATTTTTTCAACAATTCCTCACTTAATTAAAATTTTCAAACTACTCCACCATCTAATTTTTTTTCCATTGTTTGTCAACATTATTTTCCCTTCTTGTTACTCTCTCGTGAGTAGCAAATACTCTTCGCAATATATATTTTTTCTTCATACAAGAATAACCATCCTTTAACTTGTACTCTTTGCAAGCTAACTTCAAACAAACAAACTTGCATGTCTTTTCTGTCATAGTTTTGATATTGACATTCATATATGAATATTGAATACTAGTGACACCTCATACGTATTTGTACCGTCTGAGAGCAACAACCAATGAAACACGCCACCTAAACTCTGTACTTTTAGGAAGACTATCGATACAAGAATCCGAATCCAACATTGATCCACCATTTACTTTATTGTCATCCAATACTTGTATGTGTTAGTCATCTAGTCTCGCTAATAGTTATGAGTTTATCCTCAAAAACCATTAGCTCTTATGCCAATATTGGAGTAAATCCGAACATACCAACAGTTAACACACACACTCGTGGATCTTTGATGAACACATAAGAGCAAAGCACAAAAATAATAATAAAGAACACAAATATTTACGTGGTTCAACACCTTTTATCTATATTCACAGAAACATCTCAACATAATTCATTCATCGTCTCAAATAAAATTACAACAATTTGTAACCGAACCCAATATGTATATCACCTTATAATACTCTCTCAATCTAAAAATTTCAAGGAATGTTAACAATAATATATTACACAATAAATGATCACCCACACCTTCTTCTTATCAGGACATAATTGGAGATACCTCAACTCTCCACATGATCACCTAAAATAGAGATTCATCAACTCTTCTTATAATCATTCAAATTTGAAAATGCTTCTCTTCACAAATCTTTTATTAATTTATGTGATAGAAAAGAGACTTGCATGTGAATATGACTTACATACATTGTCATTTGCCACACTTTTCCAAGATTCTAGATACATCAATTCACTCTTACATTGTATCTCTTCAATTTTCCCTATCATACATAAATATTTATTATTGTCTGAAAATTCTAATTGATATTCCCAACATTTACAAAAATGAAAATCAATTTTTTTACATGAACTAAAATTAAAAACACGATACTCACATAGACTAAATAAATATTTTGACTCATTAAGATTTTAGTCTCTATAGATATACTATATATTTTTTTTTAATTCTTCTAAAATTTATCTTTAAACAATAGTTCTTAAAATATTTTCTATCGACAGTTGAGGTCTTTACTTCCATTTCAAAAAAATTTCGATCACACTTTTAATTCAAATTATTTGTATCTTTCAAATTTATGAATGTTTTTGTTTGTATATATGTTTAGAACATTATTATAATCTTCCTTATAAAAATTTGGATTTTTTTAACAAAAGATAAATTAAATATTATTTTTTAAATGCTAAAAACTTAAATTATTGCATATAATTCATCTTTTGTTAAAAAAATTTAAATTTTTGTGGGAGATATTCTTATAATATTCTACATATGCATGAAAAAATTCAGATGATACATATAAATATTTTTAAAATAGAGAATAAAATTATTAACATAAAATATTTGAGGAAATATTATTAAAGAAAATTTAAAGGGACGAAAAATAAATATAGAAATCAAAACTTTATTTAACCTTAAATATTCAAACATAAAAAAATTAAAGGAGGTCATCTACTATTTTTATTTAACGTGAACTATCTTTGGATTGTTCTCCAAACTCGTAAAATTGGAAGAGTTTATGTTTTATATTTGAGTTTATCCACGTGTTTTCGGTTTATACAAATTGGATTAATTCATTTCTTGGAATTTTATGTGGCACTTTCCATTTTCATTTTCAAAAGTCATTGAGCCGCATATTTGCTAATCACTCACACAAGTTAATTGATTATTTTCTTTTCAAAATACCTTTTTTTTCCTTCCCTAGGTAGTCTTTTAAAGTTTATAAATCTCAATAATTCTGACTGCATTTGGTAATTCGGAGGACATAGTATCTGACCGCACTCAAGGCGTCTGAGTTGGTACGGTAACCTTACTTTTCAATTCATCCTGGATCGTCAATTTTAAGTTGACTGTTTGATGTCTGAAGAAGATGTCTCGTAAGACCCGTTTTTAATCCATCTCTTTAACTACACTTGTACATGGGTTAGTAGATTCTAAGTTGAATTTGACTCTATTCTGATTGTTTAATTAACATAAATTTAAATAATTTAATTGTAATTTTAGTTTCTCTATTTTAGTTGAATTGCGAAAGTAGTCTCTCCATATTGTTTCTCTCCAGTTTTGGTCCATGAAGCAAAATTTTGGTCCAAAATTTCATGAAATATTATTCTTTTTTGCATTTATTTAAGTCACATCATGTCTCAAGATCTTATTTGCAACAATTGTACCTGAAATATATGATTATAAATGGTAGTACGACTTTAAAAAAAATGAAATTTCATCAAATTTTGAATCAAAAGTCTGTTTGGAGGACCAAAACTAGGGAGAAACAAAATAGAGGACTACTTTCGCGATTCATCTAAAATAAGGAGAACAAAACTGTAATTAAACCATTTTAAATTTATTTCATGTACATTATGATAGTGATAATAATTATTTAATACATTTTTATGGTAAAATGAGTCAAATTTATTTCACATTAGGTGACTAACGTTTCCGTCTTTGTTTTTCAGAAAAGTAAGGTAATGTTAGTAAATTTTCTAAATTTGCTATTAGAGCCCTGTTTGGCTCCGCCTTATCGATTATTTGATTTTTTTTTTCTTTCAATTTTTGGATATTTTATGACTTCGTTTGAGTTTTAGAGCATTTTATTTCAAATTATCATAGAAAATCTATAATGATTTGATTTTTTGTGTTTTGGTGATTTAACGTGGATAAATTGATATCTAAAACTAATAGAATGAATTGAGCAGTAAATAGGTCAACCTTACCTTAAGGTTGAAGAAGAACAATTCCCGACTATAAAAAAAAACGAAAAAGAAAGGAAGTGAATATTGAGAGAAAATGAAGAAAATAGATAATTCTAAAATTTGAACTTCATAGATATGCTATCGACCATTACCAATGAGATACATGCATTACTTGTGTTTTATTTGTTTTATTACATATTTATAACTTTCTGTCTTTTCCTTTTTTATTTATTTATAATTATTTTAGGTGTGAATATGAAATAAATTTATTTTATACATATATATTAATTGAAATGCATAATAATATATTTTAATTATAAAATTATACAAAAGTCTTTTTTATCATTTGACTATGTCTTAAAGTGGATAGACCGCTCTAAAAGGGATTACGACATACAAACTGCTCTAAAAGGACACTAGTATTATGACCACTCAAAAACCGAAGGGACAAAAAGAAAGAAGAGAAGTGACTCGGAAGTGCATGAGTAGAAGAGGGATAAGAAAGAAATTTGAGAAATACATCTAACTTTGGTGTGTTTTTCACAAGAGTTTGACACTCTTTATATAGTGATGGAAGCAAACTCACACGTGTTAACTATCCAATGTGAGACTTTAATATTTATAGAGTTTAAAATTACTCAATACATGATAACTTTCTAATGTGAGAGTTCAATAATTTTTAACTTCACATGCTTACATACTTTCTATGTTCCAATAATCCACCACTTAAATTGAAAAAATGTTTATGGAGTAGCATCAAACACTTTTATAAGATTGTGCATAAGCAAATGTGTCTTCCGACTTGAACCATTGTATAATAAGTAAGATTCGGATTCAACAAGAGTGACTTGTAGTCTTGAACTCTATCTCTAATATCAAATCCACATGCAACCTTTTCATAGGCTGTATTCTAAAAAGCCCGTGCATTACTGTCATAAAATTCCATAGAAAGCGGTCTTATTTCCACATTCACATAGGTGAGTTTATCAAAAGTGCTCATGTAACTAGGTACTCTACTCCACATAGAGTATAGATCTCATTAAGAGTTTATATTATCTCATCCTTTCATCGCTTCAGGAATTATGCTTCTCTGATATATAATAACATGTTAATCTCATATCATTACAACTTATTATTACCCGTTGAACCTACTTCTTGGGATCTTCAATCTTTTAGGTAAAGTTACCATCATGAGTGACTCATTGATCTATATGAATTAGTCCCAACCTTTTGGATGTATTTAGCATTTTCTCTCTATCTAACCATATCTTGAAAGGATCTGCTAAATTTTCATCAGTGCGTACATGATCAACTATAACATATGCTTTAGAAAGTAGCTCTTTAACTGTGTTGTGTTTATGACATATTTTTCGTCTCTTACCGTTGTAATAATTGCGATACTATTGCAGTGGATCAACACAATTGGCATAGGTTTTTTTTCCATAAAGGGATCTCAGCTAGCAAACATCTCAACCAACTCACTTCTTCATTATCAGTAGCTAGTGCTATCATTTCAGACTCCATATTAGATTTATCAATATCACATGTTTCTTCTATTTCCAAGATACATCACTATGGGCTATACTAAAAATATAGCCACTAGTTACTTTGGAGTCATTTGATAATGTGTTCCAATCAACATCATTATGTCCTTCATGGATGGCATAAAATATTTGATAATATAATCCGACACTCATTGTCTTTTTAAGGTATCTCATGACTCTTTCGATAGCGTGTCAATGCTCTTTACTAGGTTTATAAGTAAACTTGCACAATAGTACCACAACATAGGCAATGTCGAGTCTAGTACGGTAAATGGCATACTTGAGGCTGTTGAGACAAACTCTATATTTAAAGTTTCGATGAAAACAAACAAAGGTTAATTAAGAAAGTTAATCATGATTCTAAAATGTTATGTCAATTTAACATGTGTTATTGAGTGAATTTAATTAAGTACAAAATCAAGCCAAACTAGAAAAGACAACAACAAGATTATTCTGCATCAAAACACATAATGATCTCCAGTCTCAAAAAAGTTCATCACAGCATGTTGATCAAACTTTTTCTACATCTTTAACAAAGAATGTGCTCAGGAAATTTATTGATATATAATCAGTACATGGCAAGGAACAAGTAGGATTTATCTAAGCTCAAAAAGGCTATTTGATCTCAAAAATAAAAAGACTCAAAGACAGACAAAAGTCATGATAGTTTGCAAACTCCAAAAATCAAATGTCAAGAAAGTTCGATCAATCTTGACATATGACAAGACAATTGCAAAGGAAATCCAGAATGATTAAACGGGACTCCAGAATGTTTATTGAAGCTCAAGAACGTTCATTCTAACAAATCGAGAACGTTAATCACTCTCCGTTTTCTGCACAACAACAACAACATTGCATCTGCCCTATTTCAGTATGTAATTCTTCTCCAATCTTCTCTAGCTACACTCAAGACTCAAGACAAAGAATGTACCATCCAAGATCAATGAAGAAACGTCAAGAGTCATTTCTAAAAAGGACATAACTGCTTTAAATGCTAAACCAAAAAAGTCAAAAAAGCTATTTCAAAGTAGAATTATTTTTATTCTGAAATAATGTTTCATTCAAAAAGCAGAGCCTCTCCAACAGCTCTTTGTACCTTCATTCAGTACTTCTATAGCCTATAAATAGAAGACCAATATCCAGTATGAAGGCAAGAAATTCAAGTGCTGAGAAATCCATAAATCAATCACATACACTTGAAATTATGCAAAACAGAGAATCATACATTCTGCTTTCGCAAAACAGCTGCTGCTATATATTCATATATTAGATTGGGAAATTAGCACTAAATCATTTATAAAGAATCACTTCTCAAACAAGAGTTGAGAAATCTTAGATTCTGTCAAACAATCAAATTGTGAAAACTCAAACTATAAGAGTTTCTTTATAGTTTGTTTAAAGATTACATCATATCAAGGTTAGATAGGTGTTGTTATTGCTTTATGGATGGAAAGTAATAGATATTGAATTAGATCAAGGTTGATCTAGAATAGGTGTTGTAAGATCAAGAAGGTTATTTGCTTTTAAACACTTAGTGGAAAATCTCACAGTGTGAGGACTGGACGTAACCCACGTTGGGTGAACCAAGATAAATCTTTGTGTGGTATTCTCTTTCCTATCTCTTTCTTTATTATATTGAATTGATCAACTAAGATAAAATATAAAATGATTTTCTGCTAATATAGGAACGTTATCTGTTTTATAACAAAAACCAAGAACGTTTTCCGTTTTCTGTTTTTATAACCAAGATCATTCTTGAGTTATTTTCTTAAGTTTTATCACGAATTTTTAAAAGGCGCATTTACAATTCTAACCCCCTTTTCTTGTAAATCGACATTGTTACTTCAAAGGCTAGAAATGATGGTCATATATTCAGTTTTTCTAACACCTTTATAATTTTTTTTTTTGAAAAGTTTCACACTTGGACCATATGGTGTGCAAACAGATTTACAATCAAAGTATTTGTATTCCTTTATGATTTTTCAACATAGTAAGACTGACTTAGTAATCTTGATTCCAAGGATTACACTCGCTTATTTGAGGTCTTTCATATCAAAGTTGTTACATTGATTTCACAATATTTACAACATGGATGTTTGAACCAAATATGAGTAAGTCATTTACATAAAGACATGTGATAATGCAAATGTCATCTTCAGATTTGTAATAAATACATTTGTCACTTTCATTCACTTTAAACTCATTCGATATAATCAAGTTATCAAATTTTCATGCCATTACTTAAAAGCTTGTTTAAGACCATACATAGATTTGTCTAACTTACAAACTTTGTTTTCTTGTCCATGAATCACAAAACCTTTAGGTTGTTCTATATAGATTTCTTTTTTCAAGTAACCATTAAAAAAAACTATTTTGACATCCATTTGGTGTATCACCAAGTTATGAATAGTAACTAGTGAAATGAGTACCCTAATGAATGTAATTCTAGTGACTAATGAAAAAGTCTCGAAGAAATCTATATTTTCTCTTTGTCTAAAACCTTTGGCTACAAGGGGTGCCTTGTATTTATCAATAGTTCCATCGAGTATTAGCTTCTTTTGAATATCCATTAACAATCTATCGATTTACAACAAGGAGTAAGTCTACTAATTGTCAGGTCCTGTCAGACTTTAGAGAATTCATCTCATTATTTATAGCTTTTTGAAATAAATATGCATCCAAAGATGCCATAGTTTCTTGAAGATTTGTATGATCCTCTTCTAAGGTATAATCCATATAATTGAGTTCGTAATCTTTAACAATTTTGGTTCTCTTATTTCTTCGAGGTTTTGTTTTGTCTTATTTGTTGCTTTCAGTGCTCTTCATCACATGAAGGTGACTTGATTTGCTGCCCCACTATTTCTCGAGTTGAAAAGGAATTGATTTTTACAGAAGTCAACATCATTTAATTTTATGATCACTTACGCATTTAGATCCTAAAATCTATACGCTTTGTTGTCTACTACATACCCAATGAATACCCATTCATAGGTTCTACTGGTGAGTTTAACTCGCTTGGGATCCATGATTCTAACATAAGCCAAACAACCTCAAGTTCGAAAATAAGACAAGTTTGGTTGTCTTTTCTTTAAAATCTCATAAAGAGAGGTTTTGTTTTTAGATTTAGGAATTCTATTCAAAACATAGCAAATAGTCCATAAAATTTTCTCCCACCAATGAGATGTAACACTAGTGTTAAGCATAGTATCAACAACTAGTTCAATAAGAGTTATATTCTTTCTTTCAGTTTTACCATTCATTTCAAGTGAATATAGTGCAGTTGTTTCATGTATAATTCCATGCAATTTACAAAACTCATTAAATAAACTAGAATCATGCTCGATTTCTCTATCATTATGAAATCTCTTAATCTTTCTACTAAATTGATTTTCAATTTCAGTTACAAAGATTTTAAACATGTCAAACACTTCACTTTTATTTTTCATTAAATATACAAAAGTATAGCCAAAACATTTGTCAATAAAAGTGATAAAATAACGTTTTTCATTTCTTGTTAAAGTTCCATAAAGTTTATATATATTAGAGTGTATTAATCTAAAGACTCAGATTCTCTAACTACTGATTTGTGTGAACTCTATGTTATTTTAGCTTGACTACAAAAATCACACTTTTCAAAATCATTTAAAGATAACCTTGGAATTAAACGTAAATTACTTAAGTTTGAAATCATACGTTTATTCACAAGACAAGAGTCTAATATGCCCAATATTAAAATCACACAACATGTAAGTTGAGATATTTTATTGATTTCAACATTCAATTTAAATATGTTATCAATTGTGTACCCTTTGCCAACTAAAATATCATATTTAGAACTAGTGTACATATCTTGTCCTATAGAGTAAGTAAACCCTGCCTTATTCGGAAGAAAATTATAAACAATATTTTTTTCTTACAACAATTTGAAATTGTTTATCTAAAGTCATACCTTAAGAGATGATCTCATAAACTATCTTCTAAATTTCATGGAATTAAGCCTCCATGAATCTGTCATCGGTCATCTGATACTTGAGGTACCAGTTCAGAGCATGATCATTAATAAGTCTATTAAGAATATAATTCTTATAGATGTAATCATTATCCTCCAATTGAGTTAATTCTACAACGTTCTTATTATTTTCTATTAGTTGAGTTGTTTATGTGACCACTATAATATCATCTTTTAGAATGTTGACAATATTTTTCTTAGTTAAGAAAAATAACATCTTTTGTTGTTATCGTTTGAAGCGACATTCCTAAAATGAAAACGGTTTATTGAAATCAGAAGCAACGCAATCAAATCAAGTAATCTCTTCGATTGATGTGACATAAAGAAACGTCTTAAATTATTGTTTTTGAGTTTCAAAATAAATATCAGTCATGGAAAATATTATTGAGTTGAGTTGCGGACTAGTTTTGGTCGCCCTCTTTAAAACATTTCGTGATACTGCCCAAATTGTGCAAGACAGACTATCAATCACGAAATCCCCATGATAAAACAACCCAGACAAACTCTATCGAAGTTTTACTACATCATAGAAAATCGTTCTAGAATTACACTCAATATGTTCCAACAATTTTTAAATTCACTTACTAACATATTTTCTATGTTCCAACAATTTATAGTAGGAGAGTGAAAGCTTAGAAGAATCAATAACATAGAAACTTTGAACTTCTTCCTCTTTGTAACAATGACTAGATGTAATTACTTTTTGAGTCACATTCATTTGGCATTAGATAACTAACGTTCGTATCTTTGTTTTAGTTTATGTTGTCGTTACAAAATCAAATGATAATTTTCTAGTAGTTTTAGTCAACCAAATTTACA
Source organism: Cicer bijugum (assembly GCA_037974875.1). NCBI lineage: Eukaryota > Viridiplantae > Streptophyta > Magnoliopsida > Fabales > Fabaceae > Cicer > Cicer bijugum. Next base: position 4,142,475 of record JBBPBT010001116.1, read on the forward strand.
CTTACAATCTTTATTAGACACACAAACTTCTTATTGATTTTTAAATTGTTTAGATATATAATAACAACAGTGTATCAAGAACATAAACTCAAAGACCAAAAGTTGTATTCAAGAGGAAATAATAGGACAAATGCAATGCATTTTTGACATCACAACTGCTATCTATTCTATACATCAACTGGTATCCGATGAATGTTGAGAGATTCAACATGTTCAAAACATTATTTCCTTTCAGCTATCAACAACCCTTTTCACATGAACATGTCTATAAAATCCTATGTACATATATGAGAAAAACACCTCAACTATCAGAGTCTGCATCACGAAAGGGTAATGGAACTGTCTTCACTGCTCTGTAATGACCAACATTGTTTAGATGCTCATTCTCCAACCTACTCACAAAGAAATTAAATTTATAAGGATACTATGATTTTAATCATAATGATATTAGTATTTTCTCAAAATTGAAATAAAAAGCCACTTTTAATTAGCTCTTCTAAAGTTTTGAAAAATCACCTATAGAAATTCCAATGTCCTCTTCGAATAACCTCCAATGAAGCTAAAAGAAAGTCCAACAATCTTGTTTGTATAAGCCCTACTTTGAAATGCATGACGCTTTCCACCCAAGTCACTCTTAACACAATATTTAATGCCTGCAATCCAAAATCCCTTTATCATCAATTAAAAGATAGAAAAAAAAAAATTAACTTAAGATTTTTAGAGATCTAACATTGGCTAATGATATGATACAAACAAGAAAAGGGCAAATCAATAATGTTAAAAGTCTCACGTTGAATCAGATAAAATTTGATAAAATATTTATAAATGGTGGATAATACTCACTCTACATGCTGATATTTTAAAAGTTGTGTTAGACTCAACTCAAATTTTAAGATGATATTAAAGTTTATCCAAAATTTATTGGACCACCTAGTATTATGTTACCGTTATCTAGTCATTCCGATCACACATGTCCAGTCTTGAGTGTGAATGATATGTATTAAAAGTCTCATATTATATGATATGAAGTCTGATAAAATATTTATAAGTGACGGGTACTATCACATCGCCACTATTAAACCACTTGAGTGACCTCCAAATATTTATTCCTAAGAGTGAATGGTGGATGTTAATAGTATCATGATGAAATAAAATACCCAAATTGTAAGATCTAACACTCTCTTTTCAACTTTTTCTTGTTATTTTTATTGACTGAAGCCACATTTTATGAATGATTTCTATAATTTTTTAAGAGAAAAAAAAGAGGTAAATGAAACTTACAATAGACATGTAGTATATGGTTTTATTCTTTAGAACCAAATCATCTCTTAGCCAAGTATTTGTGGAGTTGGGATTAAGAAATCCCCAATCCTTGACAAAATCCCAATATAATTGATAAATTGTGGCCATAGCAGAAGTGATTATAACTATAGCAAACATTATATAGTTATTTTGTCTTCCATATGTTACTCTAGCTGCGGCTGCAATCATTGCTGAAACATACTTTCCCATGTTAGCCAAATGGGCAACATCAGAGTCATCAAACCATCTTCTTACACACTATAAATCACATTCAAATAGCATGTGTTAGATTCATTATATAGTAGAAATCAATGAATTAACTATTAGCAAAATTCAATATAATTAGCAACTAATGTCCGTTTACTTTCTAAAAAAATTCAATTTTTTAGTTTCAAATTATTTACTTTTTTTTTTTAAGTGTGACAAAGAGAAAAATGAGAGTTAACCACAACTACTACATTTCTAGAAACACTAAAATCAATGTTGTCATTTTTTTTTTATGAAATATTGAATTTATTTTTAAAATGTATCATAATGTCTTCTCTAATATTTATTTTATAAGTGGAAAATGAAACATGAATGAAACACTTGAAATAAAAGGACCTTTTAAGACAATTATTTTATAAAATTTATGATAGTTTTTTCTTGTAATAAGAAGATAAGAAATTCTTGAAGTGTTTTGCACGAGTTTCTGGATAAGGCGGACGCCTCCTAAAAAATTAACTTAGGTTATTTTTCATCTATCAGAGGGGGTGGTTTATTGTCATTTTTTCATTTAAAATCACTAATTCAAGTTATTTTATTCTCTCATTTTATTTAAATAAGTGGTTTTCGAGACACATTTACTTCTTTTTTGTGTTTTATTTATGACTTTGTCGTTTGAATGCCACCTCGATTTACTTGTCATTGTGGTATGACATTTTTGTTTTTCCATATTGGTGCGGTGTTTATAAAGGGAAATGACACATTTTGTCGGCACCCTATTTTAAACAAGAGATTTGTGGAGGCTACCACCAAATTCAACACCCTCCCAATCTTACAAATGACTTGTCACGTGGTTGAATTAGTCATATTAAATATCATATATAGTCGTTATGAACGAATACTAACAAATAATTAAAGACAGTTGATCACATATTATTTTTGACTATTGACCGACGGAAGACATTAATATAATTGTCATGATTAAAGTTATGGTTAGATTTTGTTTCATTAATTTCTGCAATTTTTACGGGTATCGTCAATATTTTTTTTTTTGTTTTCTTGGTCATTAAATCTGATTTGTATTATATCTATTTTAGTACGAAAGAAATTTATTTTTTTAATAAAAAAGTGAATAATATATTGTCTGCATTTTTTACACAATAAATATGGTAAAAGAATATCAAGTATTAATTGCATTTTATCTCCTACAATAGTTCACTTCAAAAGTCTCGTATTTTATTATTAATAAATTAAAATAAATATATAAAAACAAAAAATATTTTCTAATCTCCTAGATTAGGTTGCATTGTTTATATAAAATCTAGTAATCTATATTAAAGGCATAAATACCTGCAGGGCACGCCAAAAATATGGCAAAAAGGAGATAATATAAGTAATTTCCATGTACAGTCTTCCAGAATGACAAGTCTCAGGGTGATGTGTTTTGAAAACTCTAGATAAAATGTGACAACATGTTGTCTCCAAATGCCTCAGCAATGGTATCTATACATAATAACATACAATTTCAATTTCATGTTAAACAAAAATTAAATAAAATTATACAATAAACTTGTTAAATGATAATCTCACCTGGCTAGTTAGTTGGTCAGCCATAAAAAAGTCCACCAGAAGAACCTGAAGGAATGAGAAAATTAAATCAAACAATGAAAATTTGGACTTTATACACATGAATTATTCCAATCTATCAAATTAATCCATAACATATATGAACGGAATTTACCTTATAAAATGGAGAGCAGATTATGTTACGAATTACTCGGATGAAGCAAAATCGAGTTGGGCGATAAAAAATGTCTAATGGACAAATTAGCAGAGCTATGAAAAACTGAAAAATAAATAGTAGTTCATAATTAGCACAAATTATAAATCACATTGTACAATTGGAACATGTAAATTTCCCAAAAAAAAAAAATTATTTGAATCTTTAAATGTGTCATATGCTACTACAATAATCTTACTAATTTCTGTCTTTTATTATTTAGTCTGATATCTAAATATGTGTGAGATTAGATAGTTTAATTTATGTAATTATCAATAAAAAGACGTACTCAAATATATATTTATAATTTTGATATATTCATGGATGAAACCGCGTCACATATAAGAATCAATAATTTTAAAAAACTAACCAGAAGAAGAATTCCAGGGATGGCATCAACATTGGAAGGAAAAAATCCTGCAGCCCTTAGAAGAAGGTGTATGACCATTGCCCCAACCACAGCAGTCATGAAGGTAGTACACATTAGAAATGCATCTCTGTGCTTAAGTGCTGTAGTTGGTGAGAATTCAAATATGAAATTGTGGTTTATTCTTGTAGCCTTCCACATGTACAAGTTGCATCCATACATAAACAAATGTAGACTTAACAATGCAAATACACTGCATATAATAAATATCATTGTAACCATTATTAATTACTGCACTTATTAATTATAACACAAGTTCATTAATTTGACATTTAGATAGGAAGCATGAGATTTTGCACCTGAAAACAGGGTACACTGCTTGCACATAAGATGCCTCTGTGTTAGGAGAGAATATACCACACAAGTGTGCCAATATTGCATATACACAAAACAAGGATACAAAACAACCTGTACATAACCCTGTGGAGGAAATTAAATTATAAAATCAATTAATAAACTATTGTTTTGTATTCAACATAATAAAATATAGATTGATATAGTTGAAGTTATTACCAACAAGGAATGTGGTCATATGAGAACCTTTGTGCACTTGAGGTTTCAAAAACTTCATTGCCTTTTTCCTATCATTGCTAGCAAAGTGCTTTGTGAATATGGATTCCACTTCATCCATTAGTCTAACAACCTTTAATCAAAATATTATATTGCAATTTTATTAGAAGGTAATATATCCTTTTTTTTTTCCTCAACAAGAATTTGGAAAGAACCAAATCAAATGGCACTAAAATTTGAATACACTATTCCCTTGTTTTTAAATCTATTTAATTTAATAAAGAAATAAATAATTAAATGAAAAATAACATACCTTATCTGAACTAATGAAATGGGATCTTTTCACTTCTTTTAAATAACTTGCAGAAGTCGTTTGGCATGCTACCTGATCAATGCCGATGAAAATTTGTTATCTTATTGGTTTTATTCACAAAAGTGAATATGATTAAAAATGTCAATAAAATACCAAAGGTGACACTATATGTGTTAAAGGGTGATTAAGGCTATATTACATGTGATTTTTATTTTCAATAATTAGATTATGTTTTTATTAGATATTTTTTAGAAAAGCTTATTTTGATTTAAATTTGTTTATTGTAATAAAAATTATTATATTTTTATTCAAAAAAACTTATAATTTTAAACCATTTTAACTTTTTTTTTCTTTACATTCTCACTATTTTAAAAAGTATAATAAACGGACAATCAACTTTTTAAAGGGGTTATTATTATTTTTAAATGTTTTTTTATTAAAAAAAACTGTGACAAAAGCGCTTTAGTTACTAATTAATTAGTTGAAATAGGTGATTTTAAAAAAATATATTATTATGTTGCTTTTTTAAACTTCACAAATAAAAAAAAAAAACTTAAGAAACATAAATATTTAATGATACTAAATGGATTTCTCTAGTTCTACAAAGAGAAGCACAATCCTTATATTTTTCCTAAAAAACTTCTTTTGTGATTTGGTTTCTGTTGAGTTTTAATCTTTTCGATATATGAAGTATTTAGAATAGAATAAAAAAAAAAAAATGTCATTATAAAATCTGAAACCAACGTGAATGCCAAATGGTAAATATCTCACGACCTTACCACGTGGGGGACATAACAAATTTCAATTTAGTTTGAAACATGATGAATTATGTCGAAAAGCATGAATATTACTTATTTTACTTTCTTTTGTCCTTTATTCATGCAAACTATATTGGGTAACGCAAGATTTATGCGTAAACACCCAAAATGTAACTGACCAAGGAACATAAAAAACTCAAATTTATCATGTATTCTTTCATATTCCTATTTGTACACACACATATATATATATATAGTAGTGCATGTGTAATGAGTATTTGCAGCCATACCTTGTCAAATTTTTTGAGTATCTTTGAAAATGCAACTATATTTAGTGAGCTGTCCAAACAAGAGAATGTGGTTAGAAATTGCTCATCATGAAAAAATGCACTTATGGTAAGGTCTATAACCAACTATTCAATGAAAAATACATATATGTTTACGTGAAGGAATGTAAAATTCAGTGACATATGCGTAAGTCACCAAAGAAATTTGGTTGTTTGTCAAGACAACGAAAAAGTACTTTTTTTTGTTGTTGTCAATTATACTGAAAGATTCTTCATTTGTCGTGTGTTTACTAACCAACCTTTAAATACATTATCAAAAATTATAATCGATAAAAAATTAAAAAAAAAACAAAAACAAAAAACCAAACATAGGATTGAATAAACAATCACCTAAATACAAGTGATACCTCTTTTACGGGCCTCAAAACTGTTAGGCCTGCTATTATATGGTGTGGGCCAGGCTTTTCTCATTAGGTGGTATTTTAAGGGAATTATTATTTACACTCACTTATTTACTTACACACTCCCTCTTCCCCATTTTTTAAATTGAATTCCTAAAATGTTATTTTTGTGTTATAAAAATTGAAACCAAAGTTTAATATTTAAACTTATAATAGCGTATTTTTTATTCTAAACCACTGGAACCAAAATTCGGTCACATTTGTTAAATATTACTTGTTTTAATAGAATATTATAATATCCTATCAATTAAAATTAGAAAAAAGATTTTTTCAATACATTTTAAAAGAAAAATTAATGATTATATATATATATATACTGTGAGTATACTTTCTTTTTCTCAATCATCCAATTAGATGAATAGTTCAAAAGGATTTATAATTTAGAAGGGAATTCAAATAAGAAAAGGTCAACAAATATCACACCAACTACCCAACATTTAACGTGCTGTACTGAATCTCCATGCAACTCCACATTTGATTAGGCTAATTAATTTAATCCTTATCCTTCGTTCTAATTTCCCAAAAATCAACACAAAGTACTCAATTCTTTCCTATGCATGTTTTCCACCTTACAATACATGTAATCATTTTTTTTTTTTTTTTATGAATACCTCATAGTACTTGCCAAGACCCAACCAAAGGGTGATGCTACTAAAACCATTACTTTACGGCTATTGAAAGAGGGGCTTATAAAAGAATATTCTCTTGTTCTAAAAATATTCACAAGTTATTTGAATTGTTGGATGTAAAAGGCGGCATATCTTTACTAGGATGAAATATCTAGTATAATATAAATAGCAACATATAATAATATTAATATTTCTAATATCAATAAAAAAAAATTAAGATGATTGATTTCAAATAGTTAATTAACTTTAATTAAATATGAAACATTTAAAAAAGAAAAATTCAAATTTTGAGGGAAATAATTATTGACCATGACAAAACTCTGAATTTCTATGACTTTATTCTTCTAAGAATTACAAAATTAAAGAAAATATAAACACAAATAACTTATATTTTTTTAAATAAAATATAAGTAAATCTTAATGATTTTTTTTTATATATTTAATTATAATATTTCTAAATTACTCTTCGTTTAACTTAA
>JBBPBT010001116.1:4173670-4190965 GCA_037974875.1 Cicer bijugum
TAATAAAGTCAAATCACGAGCCACAAAATAAAAATCTACCATGTGAACTTACATATTTAAATATTGAATGTAATAAAAAAAAAAACATAGTGAAAACACAACAAAGGTTTAAATTTTGTTTTAAAAACTTTTTTGGTAAGTTAAACATATTTTTACAAAATAGATCTCCAGCAAAATAAAACAAGAGTTAAGGGGGTTAAGAGTCAAGCTTTTAGTTTAATACAAGCAAGCTCTTGAGTAACACATTCACAAGTTTCTAGCTTATAGTATTGTCAAGCATTTGATAGAGATTTTCTCATATTTCCTAACATAGTACAACAAAACTCTTGAAAGAATAACTTTTTTGGCGTACTACAATATGCAAGGTGACAAAAAGTTCTTTAATGAGTTTAACATATTTTTTGTCGAGTTTCTTTTTGTGAATAACTATCCATAGAAACTATTTGAAATTAAGAATGCACTTCTTTTGATCTCTTCTTTCTCTAGATTTGGAGTGTAATGTGTACAATCTTAACACTACACGTTAATTTTATAAACAAATAACATTAAAGGTAATACAAGTGCTATCCCAAACTAATTACAAAAATGTCAATTAACTGATCATAAATAACTATGTTTTTAATCTTGCTCATTTTACTAACTTCTCACGTGGGAGGAAGGCAAATCAAAATAATTCCCTATCTTACAATCTTCATGTGTTAGGCCATAAAGGTGACTTAGGTTCTAAATCGGACGGCTGCTAATTATAATTCTAAAATTTCTCCTTTACAATAAAGTATATTATTATTATTGTTATTGTTATTATTATTATTATTATTATTATTATTATTATTATTATAAATGAAAGAAATCGTATACATTATAGTGTATTCTTAGTATGATTCATTTTTATTTTTTTCTTAACAAGAGATAACAAACAATTTGCCTCAATATATATGGCTGCTTTATTAGCGTGCTATCTTGAATACGATCTTAATACTACACGCTTATTCCTTAATATAATTTATATTTGCTACTTCTATTGGTTGAAGTTGTCAACATGATAATCATGCAATGCTCGTGTTCTAATTTGACGGTGTAATCTTGACATTATTATTTTATAATAATAATAATAATAATAATAATAATAATAATAATAATAATAGCACGCTTAGTCAAAAAAAAAAAAAGCACGCTACTAACTTTGCGTTGCATTAGAGTTGCAAGAAATAGTTCAATTGGTAAGATTATACAAAATGTGATAGATTTGAAAATAAGAAAGAAAAAAATTTGGTGTTCATTATTAATACGGAAATGCTAAATCACAAAATGGTGGATATGGGACATTAAGTGCGTTGTGATATGTCAAAAGGGAATTTATTATTTTGTTGATGTTTGAGAGCCGTCTTTACTTTTGGAATTTAAGATTTTGGACAATGTATATCTTTCTTTCTTGATGTACACTTTCCCACTTCTTCAAATCAATGTTTTTAACGACACTATTAGAAAATTGCATTTTGGCTGGCAATATTAACATCGGCCTCCGACTCCAACGCTACTTAGCGTTGGCGTGGCGTTAGTTTAGCCGATTTTATGGTAAAAAATATTTTTTTAAAATTTTATTAACAATTAGCGTTGGAGGGGTCGACGCTAAGTAAAATAAATCAAACGCTAATTTATCCATTTAATTTTTTATTTTTTATTTTAATATGTAGCGTCCGAGGGACCAACGCTAGGTTATTTTTAAATTTTTCAATATTATTTGTGAAATCAAATTGAGCCCGAGTTTGTAAAATTAATAACATATTGGTGAACCCTTCTCTCACACTTTGTCAAGGATGAACCCTACATTTTGAATCTGAAATTGAATCCATCACCGGTTCATATTGAATCCATCTCTTCTCTCACACTTTGTCACCGATTCTCATCCCTCTCAATGCCATGAGTATCAACGCCAAACTCGTTCCCATATCGAACATGTGAGTATCAAACTCGTCTACCTCTCAAACCTGTGACCCTCTCGAATTTGTGACCCTCTCAAATCCGTCACCGTCACTCTCAGAGTCGTCATTCAATGTCGCCATCTCGCTCTCATCTGTGAACGACTTCAAGGTGCTTATTTGTTATTTATTTTTTGTTTAGAGAACATTGTTATGTAGTATTTGCTGAAGTTGTTGAAATTTTGTTTTAAATTAATTATGACAAGTTAAATTTGAGCAATGGTTGGTCGATGTTGTGATGTTTACAATAAAGTGACTGTGTTGATTTTGTTAAATTTATTTGATTAAAATTAAAGTTGGAATTTTTTTACTCTAAAGGTTAGAAAAGTTTGATGTGAATAAGTTAATGAAGTATCCTAATGTCCAAGTATCCTAATGTCCAGTTTGATGTGACTGTGTTGATTTGGAGCAATGAAGTTATCCTAATGTCCAAGTTTGATGTTTTGTTCTCCTTATAAGTGCAGTTTTCATGGTAAAAGACTACAGATACAACTTATTATTATTCCCTATATATATAGCAAGGTTAAAGGGAAAATACTAAGACATCACTTTTACAACACATAATAATTTCTCAAGAGTTAGGCAAATGCATTGTTTCATTTTATTTTACAACACATAACAGTAGCACATTGAATCTGCGAACAAGCATGCTGTTTATTTGCAAAATCATCAAAATGTTGATTCCTTACAAAAATCCTAAGTCATGTTTTCCAAAATAGAATAATTTCTTTCGCACAACTTCCAAAAATAAACCAAATTAGTGGAGTTAATTTCTTGGTAATTCATTCATCTTCATTGTAGTATTAGTGGATTTTTCTTGTTATATAGTTGTTGATTTTAATTATTTGAATTGCTGGATTTTGTGCTATATTCATCTTTTATATCAATAAAATTGTTTGGCTTGTTAAAAATAAGAGAGAAATAATGAGTTAATTTGTATGGGTCACTTTGTTCAGTCAATTTTAGGTTTTTTCTTTTATGTCAACAAAATGATAAAGTTTCTTGTAGTTGATTGTTGATTCATTCTAAATTTTTTGAGAAAAATATAGAGAACATTTTTGCTATCAATTATGATTTTGTAGGAAAGGCAAAGAGTAATTGTCACAAATTATCACAGGGACACACCTTGCATAAATTGCTTCCACTACTCTTGCACTTGCCACTTCGTGTCCACTACTCAAGACATTTAGCAAATCCTTTTCTTTCTCAAAATAGTTGGGTTTATGCTTTACACTGTGTTTGTATAGAAATATGTTTCAATAGGGCAAGCCAGCAGTAGGATCAATATCCTTTTAATTTTTTTTAAAATATTTTTTGTACATTCATATAAGAATTTAGCTGTTGTCCAAGGAAGTATTGATTATTGTATGTTTGTATGTATATTTTCTTCAAGTAGGAATAATAGCTAATGTGCTAGAGCTTTATTTATAAATAGTAGTTGCTTGTGTCAGTTTTGCAATGGATTATCTTGAATATTTATTTTGCATAAGTTGAAAGGCAAAGGTTTAAACTGTGAATTTCAGTGGTAGCAGACACATGTTAATTATATGTTGTTTTACAAATATCAACCTCAATGCAAATATGACTTTTGTTCTTGAAGAGTCCAAGAATTGCATACTCCAAAAAAAGATGGTGGTCCTTTCTAGCAGCTTTAAAAGAACTCGCATTTAGTGGCTAGACTAGATGATATCTACAAAAATTCAAAGCTTTGTTTCTCCTTGATAAAAATTATGAGGTAATTATGATTTTTTTGTATTTGTCTATTTGTTTACTCATTCTTTCATAAGTAATTCTGAGGTAATTCTGAGTGTTCCTAAGTGATTGCTATTATAGATGATACATTTGCCTTTGATTCTAATAGTACCCTACAACTTCAATGCTAGATATCTAGCAGACCAAAAATACATAGCATTAGATTTAAAAAAAAAAAATTGAGTTCGATATCAGTGAAAATTACTTATCTGGCATAATGCATTATGGTTGCATTCACATTTGGTAATTTAACACTATTGTATATAGTTTTCAAAGACAATTTAATTAAACAAGATCCAAGAGGATACCTATGTTTAGATTGATGATGGCTGGTTTGTCCTTGTGATCAAGTACAGAAGCCTTTAATTCAACACAATCAATTTCACCAGATAATAAAGAGTCAACCTTCACACACTGTATTCTATACATTCTTGCTATTTTGAATATTGAATAAGTGATCCTACTAAAATTCCATGAAGATTGCCCTGGCCAGTAGTACAATGTGATTAAGATGTTATATGTTTATGTTGTAACATGTGTTTGATGTAACATCTATTTATTTTGAATAATATTGTTGTGTATTATTTTGAAAATATGTAAATAGAAATAGAATAAAGAAAAAAACTAAAGGATGTCTTTGTCTGTTAATTGTAATATTTGAATAAATATATATTAATATTAATATGAATTTTTATTTTTATTTTTATTAATATGTTAATTTTTAGGTAATGTTGATATATTTTAATTTTGTTATTAATTATAAAAATGTTAAGTATTACTATATTTAATGTAGAGCCTTAGTTTGACGGGAGATCGTGGATCAAAAAGTCAACAAACTATATTTGTCACCAATTGAGCATTTGCTCTTTTGAGTTGTTTAATGGAACCATGTTGGAATTTATTCTATATGACTGACATATATTGGATAAAATTGTTAGGTTCACTTTTTTGAAAATATTGTTAGTTTGCTGGTTTCTTTTAAAATCAATGTATAGCTTGTTAATTTTGAATTTATTTTAAATTCATGAGTTTATTTATTTTTATAATTTTTCAAACTTATTTAGTGATTGACAAGTTTTGGTCTTATAGTAAATGGGTTGTACTTGGATGTACAATAGGGTACATGAAAATAGACGTAGATTGAAAAAGGAGCATGTTAGTGGTGTTAAATATTTTGTGAAGAGGGCTTTGAAACAACCGGTTTGTATATTTGAGGGAGGGAACAACAACTGTATGAAGATATCTACAACAACTACTGTTATACTTCACTTGTATTGGGATGGATTTCAACCACATTATTGGATTTGGATTGAACACGGAGAAGTGAAGCCAATGGTTGAAACAATGGGTGGTTCAACTAGTAGTAGGATTGTGCATCATGACGACCAATTTAATGCAATGGATGAAATGGTGTTTGATGCTTTTAGGCCTTATCGAGATGTCCATGATGTGAACATGGGAAATGAGACATTTGTTGAGGATGAGTTGCCTAACGAAGATGCAAAACGATTTTGTGACAAGTTGATATCCACCAACAAGCCCATCTACGAGGGGGGCTACCCAATCAATGTTATCAATATGTGTTCAACTTCTGGCAATTAGGTCTAATTGGCATGTTCCACAAAAAGGTATAGATTTTGTTACAAAAATGCTTAAAAGTGTATGTCCAGTGCCAATATGCTTGCCCAACAACTATTATCAAGCAACACAATTGGTATCAAAGTTAGGGTTGAAGGTTGAGAAGATTGACTATTGTAAGAAAGGATGTATGTTATATTACAAGGATGATAACAAGTTATTTGAGTGCAAAATTTATCATTCTCCTAGGTTCATTCCACGTAGGACTAATATGGGAAAATACAAAGATGTTCCAACAAAAAACATGTTTTATTTCCCTATCATTCCTAGATTACAAATTAAGATTGTATGCATCAACAAAGTCTGCAGTTGAAATGAGATGGCATCATAAGAATAAAAAGAGTTCAAACGTCCTTCGCCATCCATCTGATGGAAAAGCGTGGAAACATTTTTACGATGTATATCCTTGACTTTGCTAGTGACCCCAGAAATATAAGGTTGGCCAAATGGATGATTTTACTCCCTATATTCAAGTGTTTGCTTCTCCATACTCTTGTTGGCCAATTATACTCACTCCATACAATTTTCCCCCTAAAATGTGCATGACTAAACCATACTTATTTTTGACTTGTCTCATACCTGGACCTTCTAATCCCAAACAAAATATAGATGTCTACTTGCAACCATTGATTGATGATTTGCAAAAATTGTGGTCCAACGGCATTTTGACCTATGATATATCCACAAAACAAAATTTCATCATGAAAGCATGCTTGATGTGGACAATAAATAATTTTCCCGCCTATGATATGTTATCTGGATGGAGAACACAAGGTAAGTTGGCATGTCCCCATTGTATGGAAGACACAAAAGCTTTCACTTTGAAATATGGTGGTAAGAATTCTTGGTTTGATTGTCATCGTCGATTCTTGCCAGCTAATCACTCTTTCAATAGAAGTAAAAGAAGTTTTACAAAAAATAGGGATGAGAAAGACGGTTAACCTTACATTTACACAAGGCAAGAGGTTTTGGAGGTGGTGAGTAATTTTCCAAAAGTGACTGAAATTGGATGGAAAAAGAAATTGAACAGGTATGGAGTGGGTCATAATTGGAAAAAACGAAGTATTTTTTGGGATCTTCCATATTGGAAGGATAACTTGTTAAGGCATAACCTCGATGCGATGCACATAGAGAAAAATGTCTTCGATAATATATTTAACACTGTTATGAATATTAAAGGTAAAACAAAGGATAATGAAAAGGCGAGAAAATACTTGTCTTTATTATGCTTTCGTGGGGACTTGGAGATGCAAGTCTTACCTAACGGAAAGATGGGTAAACCAAAGGCAAATTACACTTTGAAATCATTAGATGTCAAGTTGATTTGTAAATGGCTTAAGGAATTGAGAATGCCTTATGGCTATACTTCAAACCTTGCTAGGTGTGTCGATGTTGAGAAGGATATGATACATGGGATGAAGAGCCATGACTGTCATATTTTCATGGAATGTTTACTCCCAATTGCATTTCATTCCTTGCCAGAATTTGTTTGGAAACCATTAACTGAGCTAAGTCGATTCTTCAAGGATCTTTGTTGCAATACATTGAGGTTAGACGACTTAGTTAAGTTGAATGATAACACTCCAATTATCATATGAAAGTTAGAATGGATTTTTCCACCAGGTTTCTTCGACTCAATGGAGCATCTTCCAATCCATCTTGCCAATGAAGCAATGTTAGGTAGTCTAGTACATTACCGGTGGATGTATCCATTTGAAAGGTAACTTTTGTGGTTGAGTTTTTAACATATTACATGTTTATCATAAGTTACTTAATAGACATTTAATGATTAAATGTGCAGATATATGGGAGTCTCAAAGCAGGCAGTGACAAACAAAGCTAGAGTTGAAGGCTCCATATGCGCTGACTATATACAACGGGAGACAACTTATTTTTGTTCTCATTATTTAAAGTCATTCAATTTGTTGTCAACCATGAATTTAAGTAATAATCGTCATTTAGAATGTGATGATCTCCAACCTTCACTATCCATCTTGTTGAAACGAGGTCGACCTAGTGGGAAGTCTGGAACATATTATCTAACAAATAACGAATGAAAATCTGCTCAAGTACACGTCTTGATTAATTATGATAAAATCAAACCATATCTTGAGTAAGTGTTCATCATAATGCATGGAAAATTATATTGATGTAAACCATAATATGTATTTAATTATGAACTATGTGATTGTTGACATCATTTTCTAGGAGAATCACTCAATCAATGAAGAAGACGCATCTAGACGTATACATGTAGAGTTTCCCATATGGATGAAAACATATGTAAATAACGAGACAAATGAAGTGACCAACAAAGACATAATAGCACTATCTCGTGGTCCTTCGTCAATGGCAATATCTTGAAACATTTACTTTGTTAACAGGTACACGTTTCACACTAAGGCCTACAACATTAATAAAAAGACAATCAATAGTAGGGAGCATGTAAAGGGTCTTACAGAAGGAGGACAAGGTTGCATTATTTTATTGTGAATAGTTTGATCCAACAAAAAATAGGGGTACAAAGATTCATCCACAATATCAAATTGTTGATATTAAGATGGACAAACGTTATCGTCATTATGATCCTTTCATCCTGGTGCAAACAGCAAGACAAGTGTATTATGTCCCATATCCAGAAATGTGTAGAGATAAGCATGAATGGTGTGTGACAATTACCATAAAACCAAGGGGTCACGTGGAGATTGACAACACAGAGGATGAAATGCATTATCAGTCTAATGGGATGTCACATGTTCTACCAATTGCAGAAATAGAATCAATATCTTGTTTACGTGACAACTCACAAGTAGATGTGTTCAAAGAGATTTTTGATTGAAGATTGTAGTGAAGGGAGAAAGGATAGTGATCGAACATATTACAATAGTATTTTGTATTGCACAATATTATAGTTTATTTTATGTATTTTGTATTGTATTGCATTGTTTATTTTGTACTTAAGCAACTTGCTGATTTTGATAAATTGTTTACTTTGTGTATTTTGTATTTTGATAAATTGTTTACTTAAGCAACTTGTATTTTGATAAATTGTATTATGTATTTTGTATTGCACAGTTCATTTGGAAAGGCCCATCCTACTAGAAGTAAACCAAAGATGTTGCGACCGGGTAAACTTAATGAGCACTGGGATGTCATACGTCGCAACTTGTCTACCACTAGGCCACTTCATCATTCTTCTCCATCCCCGTCTTAGCCTCCAACATCAACTGAGATTGTAGCACCTACTCAAACTATAACACCACCATCCCACCC
This sequence comes from Cicer bijugum, assembly GCA_037974875.1. Classification (NCBI taxonomy): domain Eukaryota; kingdom Viridiplantae; phylum Streptophyta; class Magnoliopsida; order Fabales; family Fabaceae; genus Cicer; species Cicer bijugum. The sequence continues at coordinate 4,182,313 of JBBPBT010001116.1, forward strand.
GACACCATCTCCCATCCATGCCTCAATCTTTGAGGTATTTGTCTTTATGTCGACTCTAGGTTTAAGTATTCATACCATGAGTGCCTCTTCACAACATTCCCCACATGAGACTTTGGTAGAGAATAATGTGAAACAAACTTCCGATGATCATGAGGATAGGGTGGAAATTGGGGACCAAAACCAAGAGGATGAAATGGTGGGTCAAGGGAACGTTCCTCCTATCGTGCCTGTGAGAGATGATAATGAAAAAGTCATTATACGACCTTATGGTAAATGGTAAGTTACAACAATTGTTTATTTTCTTAATACTAGAAGCATTAGTATAGACACATATTATTTACTTAATACTTTATTTCTTCAATACATTAATGCAGACTTACTCCTAGCAACGCAGTTGCAGATGCCATTAGGTATGCCTTACAAAAACAATTTCGTGAGCCTATCTATGGTTGGAGTGTAACCACTGACATAATTAGACAAGATTGGTTTGCAGTAAGCCTTTGAATATAATTATATGTTCAATTCATTTTTCTAGAATATATAGGGAGAATTATGCTATTTGTTTTGTTGATAATAGTTAGTACATATATACTTTTTGTTATTCCCAGGAGAAGGTGTCGTGGGATCCTTGTCATAATGATATTGTGAAACATTTGTTTGAACAAAAAGCCGCTAAAAGACTATCAAATATGCTTACAAATGTGAGGAAAAAATGGACTCGACCTAGTTGGATAGGTGAGGAAACTTGGACTGGTCTTCAAGCATATTGAGAAGGTACATCATTCAAGAACATCTCCAACAAAAATAAGACCAATCGAGCTTCAGCAAGAGGCGGGGCTGTCCACACCTCAGGCCGCAAGGCTCATATTGATGTTGCGATTGAGCTCATATGTATTAAATTTACATTTACCTAAAATTAATACAATTTAATGTTATGATATCTAATTCTGAGTTGTGATCCAATAATCTTGATTTTATTTGTAAAGCAATAACCTTCAAAGAGATTTACTTCTAGGTGAGTTATTTTTGACAACCCACAAGAGGAAAAATGGCACTTGGGTTGATAGTCGCGCATAATCTACCTATGTATGTTCTTTATTTATGTAATTTCTTTATGCAAATACTTTATATTACAAATCAACCAAAAAAATAATATGATATCATTTATACCAACAGTTCTAGCAGAGCAATCTATTTATTATACACGTATTGGTATAAGTTAGTATGTTATCTATATCTTGATTTGTTTGTTTAATTTATTTTAGAAATTTGATCATATATTACATTATTAATTTATTCTATTTATCAAGCAACATTTTAAAAAAAATTGAACGATGTACAAACACAACTTGGCGAAACAAGTGAAGAAACTGCTAAAGAGGTAGATGGAGGGACAATACATAAGTTATTGACTGAATCTGCAGGGGGTCGCACTTGTGGTCGAGTTTATGGTACGAGAGACTTATCTATTAACGTCCGACAGGGGTGTGTGTCGCTTACACAACATTCCTAGAATCCTTCTAATTTTATTAATGGGATGTCTTTAGAAGCGAAGAGGGCATCTAGAATTTGAGTTGAACAAATTGCTCCGGATGCAGTGGCCCAACCTCAAGTGGCTACCAAGGTCGCCAAAGAGGCTAGGGAGCGTTCAAAGAAGTTAGAGAATGATTTTGATGCATTAAAGAATTTTTTTGGAGATATAATGGACGCTTTGCATCGTCAATCAACTGGTAGATCATCTGCTGCGAGTCATCCTCCTTCGCATCCTCATTACGATCATAATTTAGACAACGTGTCGCTGGACGTACCTTAATTTCATAGTTATGCTTATTTTTTTATAGTAAGTGGTTGACAATTATGTATTAAGTAACTTTGTTAAAGTTGTTATTCGATACTATCTTGTTTTGTTGACAATGCAATGACTTTTAATGTTTCTTAGTTTTCAATTATATTATAAAACAAATAAAATTAAGCAAGGGCTAAAAAATTAAAAATAAATAAATAAATTTGAACTTTTATTTTGATTTTAGCATCGGTCAACCGACGCTACATATTTTGTTGACTATTGTTTGTTGACGTTAGCGTCGGATGTTTCAATTTAATAGATAGCGTCGGTGTAGCGTCAGATGGTGTTTGGCCGACGCTAGTCATTAGCTTCGACCATTTTAGCCTAGGTCCGACACCGACGATAAATCATCATTAGCGTCGACTTTTGGCCTATTAGCGTCAGCTTTTGACCGATGCTAAATCCTGTGTTTTCTAGTAGTGTGAGTATATATTTATATTGTTGGAGGGTAATTGATCCAATTTTGTTACTCTATGATGCAATAACAACTTTCAGCTATTCGATTTGATGATTTAATTGCAACCATTTGATTTTAATTCAATGCAAAATCATGATTATCCTAACGTCAGAAGAATATATATATATATGTGTATCTTGTCTCCCATGCAACCTATTAATACCAAAATGTAATTGGTTAGATATTTTAACAATGACAATTTAACATAAAGATAGAAGAGGAAGAAGAGAAAAGGAGAATAGAAGAAACTCTTGACTAGAGTTTCATAAACAAATGAATCAAAATTAAGTTAAAAGAATTATAATGAGTATATATACAAGAAATTAGAAATATCTAAAATACTCATACTATTAATATATAATAACATTATGCAATAAAATAATATATATTCCACTTAATTGAAGTGGAAGTATTTGTCTGTCGACTGACGTAAAATCAACTCTTGCAAAATCGAATGCTACTTAAACATGGTTGTCAAAGTTAAAACCAAAAGTAATCTTAAAAACTCAAAATCAATCATGTTGGTTATAAAAGTTAATCAACGAAAGCGTACATGAACTCATAATAATGTGGTTTGGACTTCTAGATCAAACAACGCGCTATCGAACATAACCTTTTAAGTTTTCTTTGTCTCCAAATGATAATGGAATGTCAACAAAGGCAACTATTGGTGTGTGATCCAGGAACCTTAACCTCTGTATTTATATAACCCTATTTAGGATAAAATATTAGTAATTTTATTTTAGCTCATCACAAAAATATATTTATCCTTTAATCTTTACACACTAAAGGTCCTCAGACCTTATTAGTCACATGCACGACGATAGCATTTCAAAAAGTGTACTGAACTGTTGCAAGTAATAATTAAAACAGTAGTATCGAGTGTTGAATTCAAGGATTGTGTTTTACTATCAAATTGTATTTAATTACTAAAATTGAATAAAAAGTTTCTGAATTGATTGAAATAATATTTGAAACTAACCAGAGTAATAGAATTGAACTTTTAAAAGAAAAATATTAGGGATGAGTTACATTTTGAATCCAATCTTGGTTTTTAATTTGATCATAGTTTCTAAATTTCTTTATTGAAATATTACCGAATTATTTTTATTATTCTTGACCTAATGTCTTAGTGATAGAACATCGAATTCCAAAATAATCCCTACTTCCTTAGTGAATTTAAGATTAGAATTAAGCTTTACAGGGCAACAATTCTCTTATTAAACTATTGTCTATGTAAATAATTCAATTGATTTCATGACTTGTATCTATCCCTATACTACAATATCCTGAATTTCTCATCTCAAGCATTCATAAAGTCCACTGTCATTTTAAAATATGAATCGTAAAATAGTTTAAAGTTGATCAAGCAATAAAACACATTAAGCATGTAGGCGAGAAAAATAATTCAATAAACTCATTCACATAACAAAAAATCAAATCAGACAAATAAGGATTTCATCTTGTTTCAATCATCCCTAAAAAATAGGGTTTAGTTACTCGTGACAGAGATAAAAAAAATATAAAGATTAAAGAAGTATTACAATAAAGATTCATGAATGAATCTCGGTAAAACTCCTTCAATGATGTAAGAATTAGTTGTCTCTAAGTTTCTCTCCTAGGGCACAAGTCTTCAAACTTCCCAATAGCCAAAAAGATACATAGAAAGTGAGAAAAACATGTTTTTATGCATTTTGCAGCGTGTCACGCGCCCCAGGCGCAGAATTTGCACTCCAGACGCTCTTGGACAGAATCAGGGATGTAGAAATACGTCCCTAGATGCGAGAATTTGCGCTTCAGGCGCACATCATATGATGTCTGACATTTACTTCAATATTCTCCTCTTTTGAATATAAAGTTGGTTCTAGTGTGCTCATGACAATTATAGTTATGGATCTTAGTTTTCATTTGCACTTGGTGTGACTCTAATTGGACATCTACAACTTCAGATATTGTTGAAATACTCCACATAGGTCATGTTGATTTCTCACCATAATTCAGCACCACACTAAAATAAAGAAACAACGCCAAACTATGAAAAATGTCTACTTAATCAAGGAAATAAGAACATAAATTTTTTATTAGATTCAAGAACTAAAGTCAACAAATTATGTCAAATAAATACCTAAATTAACTAACGATTAAAGATAAATAATACTAAAAACAATGAAAAATATGCATATAATGAAAATTTATCACAAATCTAATCCTAACCATGATATATCACTTTTAATAGGGCTAAACTCAGTAGTGGAATTTTATCTTTTTAAGTTGGTTAAAATATACATCTTAAGTTCGTTTTGTGTCCGAGTTAACAACAAATGACTAAATAAACAATGTTTTTTAACTCGTTTCATGAACTAACTTAGCAGAGCTTCATCCTGTTAAGTCGGTTCAACTTAACTGGCTTAAACATCATAAATTCAATTCAACAAATCATCTTTTTAAGTCGGTTCTTTTGATCACTAACTTAATAGATATAGTTAAAACAAATATTTTTTTTTAATAAATTTCTCATTTTATTTCTATGCTCGTGCTCCATACATACAATATTTATTATTAAATTTAAAATCAGAGATTTGTACTTGCAACCACAATTTTATATAACCATCTAATAACCAAAATATATATTATCCAAAGTTCATACAAAATATAGAGTACAAAGAATAAACCCTAATAAAATTATTTAGACGTTCATTAATAAAATTACAAAATCACAATGTAGCAATATTCAATAGACATATATTCAAGCATTGTCATTTTTTTCAATTAATTCCAAAATAAAACTCACGTAGCGTTCTTGAACTTTTTTAATTTGATCCAGATGAAATGATCTTGAGTCATCAAATATCTAAACAAAAAAGCACAATCAATATTGACTGAATCCATTTTTAGCATACTAACATTAAAAAATACAACCAATAACAACTTGTAACTTTTTACTATATGAACATTAAAAAAACTCAATCAATAACAAAATGTAAAAAACTTACGTACTTGGATCCATGAATCAACAATATCGATTGTTACAATGTTCAACATATGTAACATGAACAATCTCAACACCGCAAATGACCGTGTGAAATTAGTGCATCCCGAATACAAAACATCTTCTTTGTCATTGCACAAACTTTCAAAAATATGTGTGGGCTGAAAAGACTTTTGTCCAATATCAAGAATCATGTCCTCAAGCCGATTGTCCATATTTTCACAATCTTCTTCTCTTTCCAATACATTTTTCATGTTTAACGAATCACTATACCATATCCATTTTTTATAACTATTACAAATCTCATAACAAATAAGATTATTTCTTATTTCTTCAAAATGTAACTGATTTCCATTTAAACATTTAACACAAGAACAATAAAATATTCCTTCATATTTAGGAAGTTTTCTAAAGCAGATTGTAAAAATTCCACCCCACCTTTCTGATACACTTCACTCAAACGATTAACATTCATCCAACTACAATCTATAACTACTTATGTTAAAAATAAATAACCGTAAAGATTATGGTAAAAGATTAAAAATGAAACAATTTTATTGTCCAATAAGTGTATAGTTTACTTTATTTTTTTGTCCTAAAGTGTCGTATTCATATTAGCTAAGAGTAATCTAATACTATACTATTATTTTCTTCCATATTGTTATTATTTTGATTATTGTTTTGCTCCATATTTTGTCCACACACAAATTATACAAAATGAAAGATGTAAAATATGTAATTTAACTTGCTAATATAACTGACAAAATCTATTGCATCCAAAAAAAAAAACTTTAAAAAAATCTTATAAACCATATTATTATTTTTTTTTTTGAAAATTATAAAGCATAAGATGAAGAGAAATATTGTAACATATACTTCTAAAAAATGAGTTTGGCATGTCATTTTTCTTACTTTCTTTCTTGTAATGTATCTCCCTCAAATAAGATGTAATGTTGTTATTCTTTGGAAATGAACTTATGGTCACATATACTTATCATTTTAGCAATGTAAGGTGTGAACAATTATTGTTATATGACTTACATAGTAAATTATCATCAATTATAATGGTAGAAAGTTATTCACAACGATATCTTTACAATGATGGAGGTTAGGGAATACAAGAAGTTAGAAAAATAGAGTTTAGGAAAGATAAAACGGTGTATGAGGGAGAAGAAATTAACTGGGAGGTGGAGTACGTACATCAACAATATCAAATCTCCACCAAGGTTAAGATTAGCCAATTTATCAACACATCAATTTTCCTCACCATAAACATGATTAATCTCATCAACTGAAAAAAATCAACGCATCTAAATACATCCCTTAGCAACAATGTAACTTATAATTGATACAACCTATAAGATGTAAAATTATTATTATGTGATGATTATGTTATCTAAAAAATAATCCAACTACATCGTTTAAATTGAAATATGAGTTGTGTGATCTACAAAATTAGAGCACAGTTTTTCAAAATTGGACAATGATCGCAATAAATGTTTTATGGAAAAAGTCTCTTTCGTCGATGAGACAAACTTCTTCTTCTTTGGCGTAAGAAAATAAAAAGTTATTAAATGCATCTCTGGAAGAAAATTGCTAGTAAAAACATATAAGCACAACAGGTATAATAAAATAAAAATTATCCACATATCTTTACAAATGATCATGAATCAGAATTTATTAGATTACATCTTGTACCGTGATAATTTTTTTATGATGAATGTTGATCACAAACATTTCTCTATCGGCAACAACTTTACATAGTCCACGTGTATAGAACTTGAACGAGGGCAACTTCACTTTTAGTGCTAGCTGATGAAGAGAATGACTATAGTTTTCTTTTATAATTTCTTTTAAAAAAGATGAATTATATATAAGGTTCTATTTATAGATTCTTATATTGACCTAGGCACCATAGCTTACGGTGTTCCAAGAGGCCCATAGATATTACTCCCATTGTGTGATAGGGACAAATCCCATATAGGTCACTCATGTGCCTCAACATGACTAATTGAATATCTAATTAACTGACTTTATAATAGTCTTATTATAAACAAAGTTTGACAACAATAAAACAATCAACTCATCATTCTGAGATCGTAGTGGTTTTAGGTCTAAGGGTTGCATACACCATTATCACAATGAGAATAACTTATGACAATTACATAACACAATATATAGTATGTTCATGGTGGGTTAATGAAGTATACGTTAATTCTAATGTATATCTATGTTGTAACTTGATAACTTATATCTATAACCTATGAGATAGGATTATCAGTGGACACACATAATAATCTCGATTGTATTTTATTGTCTTCTATAATAATATTCGACTACAAATATTTGAGAATGAAGTTCTATAGCATTTCACAATTGAGTCATCCACTTGTTGTCTTATCAAAATGAATTTCACTCAAGTACTTTATTATATTAGACAAATATAATAATATTATAAATAAATAGCACGGTACAAGTTTTAAATTCAAAAATAAAACATTTACCTCTATGATTTATACCAACAAATTTATAACTATAATTACAATTGAATTGTAAAATATTTAGAGGTCTTTAACTGTATAAAAACTGCAATTGCAGTCCTATCAATTGCATTTATCTCTATTTTGTCACAATGCCAAAAATTATAGTATAACTACAACTATAATTTAGAAACATCGGTCAGACCCTACTCAATTAATGTTGTTCATCTCAAACGTAATTTTAATATTGTGGTTATTTTGCAACAAAATTAAAAATATAATAATATTTGTTTATGCAAAATAATTGTTATAGTTTGTTGTTTTGGATTTGATAATGTGAAGCATATGGCACACACCAAAGGGCTCATGAAAGAGGTCAAAGACCAACAACTATTTCCCAGTTGCACTTTTAAAGAGCATATTGCAATTCATAGTCCTAAAAATGTATAGCATATCATGCACTTCAATAGGGCTTGGAATTGAAGAAAATGGGGAGGTGCTATAGGTGGCTATGAGGAAAAGGTATTTGAACAAATTGAAGGGGTTTGGGTACAAAAAATGGAGTGTGTATCTAGCAATTTCTCTAGATGAATATTTTCTTTTTCTTTTCTCCTATCCCTTTCTTCATCATAAATAAAATACAATACGATACATTGCTAAAACAGAAAATTATCTTTCTTTAAAATCCCTAAGTTAGTTTTTTTATCAAGATATTATGTTATTACCTCTGCTCTTATATATATAAGAGAAACTAAATTATAAATATTAATAAAAAAAATTAAATTAAACATATTAATTTTTATTCACTCAAGTTTATCTTATATATAGAAATCAGATGTAATATTATATATTGAAATGATAAAAAAAAAAAAAAAAAAAAA
>JBBPBT010001116.1:4191069-4216583 GCA_037974875.1 Cicer bijugum
AAAAAAAGAGAGAGAGAGAGAGATTTATGATTGAATAAGTGATTCCAATCTAATTTTGATTGATACCTCTGTTACATCACCCACCCAAAAGTCCTTTAGCCTATATCCTTATATTAATTTTGAAGAGTTTTCCTCAAAAAAAAAAAATGGAAGAGTGGAGACACGAGGGTTATACTAAAAACTTAGCTGTAAAAGAAAGGTAATGTATGGTATTTTATTTGTACCTATAAACTATCCATACATCAAGAGTATGCAAATAATTAACAAAGCACTACATTGTTAAATTACTCCATTATCTTCGCATGAAAAATTAGACCAATTAATTTGCTAAAGACATAACAACTTTTAATCAAATAAATTGTATCAATTGTTTAAGAGCCTGCTAAAAATCCAGCTGGCCAACCCCACCAAAAATTAGTAAATGATTGAACGTTTTGGTTTAAATGTGTAATGCGCGTTTATAATAATCTTTGAATGTAATAAAATTATAAAACATACATAAGTGTTCTTTCATTAGTAAATATAGTTCTCATATGTATTTTCTATTAAATAATCTGATTCATAAAATTAAAAACAAAAGATATATTTAAGAATATTTTTATACTTTCGATAAATTCGATAACTATAATAATAATGTTTTACATATTTATGAATTAAAAGGGCTATTTACTCAAAATCAACACGAGTGTTAGAAAAAGTAAAGAACAATCAAACAATACATATATCACTTTTTTTTTTCTAAGAGCAAACACATTGGGAAAGAGGCTGCTGGTACTTGAAGAGCATAGTTTGAAAGATTGAATATGACTATAATAAATACAAAAACATATATTTTCCTTAAGGTCCTTATAGTACTCATAAATAATATCACATGAAATTATCTACTTTTCAAATGAAAAAGACATTTGATATTCCACCATTTCATTCCTAAGTAAACTTGTCCAAGCAACATGGGAACAAATGCACATGATAAGAATCTATATCAATGCCTCAATGGAACGTACGTCTTTGAAGTCTTTTAATCATTTTTAGTTGAAGATCTTTGCCCATTACTTTTCTCTTTAATTTTTTTATTATATTATACTTTTACTCAATTTAGATTTAGGTTTTACTAGCGTCTTTAAAATTGTTTTTGTCCAATTTGGTTTTTGGATCTAGTTTATTTTGTAATTTTTTTTTAATTTGTTAATTTTATTAACAATTGTTTGTATTTTTCAAAACAATAAAAATATTAAATAATTATTTTCTTTATTTTTAAAAATGCATCATTCTGAACTAACAATTCATATTTTTTTCTATGACAATGATTGACATCATGAGTCATACTTCTCATAGTAAGTTAAAATTAATACAAATTTTTTTAAAATTAAAAAATAAAACACAAAATAAACGGACCTTTTAATTTCAAAAGTTATACAATTTAGTCATTTTTATTGGTTTTTCATTTGTGTCTATCAAATTTGTCCTAGGTGTAAATGACTCAGCATCATTCTCTTCTTTTCCCAAATTATAGATATGGGATTTCACTTTTATTTTTCCTTTATCCCCCAAATCAAAGAACTACATTTTAAAACTAGTTCTATTTTTCTATATCTATTTTATTTGATTTTTTTATTATAAATGGCATAAACATTGTACGGTATAAAGATAAGTTATATAAAATAAAGAGAATCTTATGGATTAACAAATGAGAACAAGTATACTGCCAAACTAAATTATATATGGTGGATCTTTATACATCACATAAACTCATTTGTTATCTTTATGAAAATTGTAAAGTATGGTGCAGAGCATCCAAAGATGAGGACCATATGTTATTTTATATTGGTACTAAAGGTTTCATCATTAATAGGTTTCATTTTCTGGATTCAAGGTGGAATCAACCAAGATGAATAATAATGCATAATTTATTATTGAAGGGCTCTCATTTGGGTGGGAAACATTGAATTTAATTGAATGTTTTTGACTAATGAGCAAAGGCCAAGGCTATTCAATCTTTTGAGTGGAGAGTGTATAAAATAGTGATAAGGACATTACCACTAAGGCCAAACCAAAGTGACCAATTAAAGAAAGTTAATAAATAAATAAATAAATAAATAAAAATGTACTAGAGATATTTGACATATTTTATTTTTATTAGTTGAATTATTCCTAACTCCAACTTCCAATACATGCATTGCTCCCTCAAGGCATTAATAAGAAAAATAAATATTTATTGGTTATATTATATAATATGTGATCTAAAATATACCAAGATTTAGAAAGTTTCCTCCAATAATTTGATGTGAAATTGGGTGATGTCATGAAAAATTATCAACTACCTTATAATTTGTCAATATGCTGATGTAAAGATAATACACTAAAACTCCAATATAAAGCTCACAGTGATAAAGTTTTGAGAATTAATTTTCTCCATTAATCAATAATGAACTAACTTGTATGGAAAGGTCAACTATATGTATATAATGGGATTACAAGAATAAAAGTGTATAGTTCTACTCCCTTTAATTAGATTGTATATGAAGCAAGAGTTTACTTATCCTTCTTGATTTAGTGGTTCATTATGATGATGAGCTACCAAGTCACCATTAACTGGACATTGACACCATTATGATTTTCATCATGAGATGAATTTCCACACCACATATTCACATAGTTATTTAAATGTTGTTTAGTCTACTCTGTTGGTTCAAAACTAGTGGATGGTGGATAATTTAATTTATAGGAATAAGTTTACAATGAATAGCATATAGTGTTTGATAAAATTATCGATTGAAGTAAATAATAAATATAAAATTACATAAAGATTTATATTTTTAATATATTTTATATTTTTCAATTAAAATAACAAGAATGAAAATAAAAAAAAAAGTATAAATTATAAATTCAAATGTTATTTAAAATGTATCTAAAAAATTGTTGTAAGCTTTCTGAGAAAATACTATAAATTTATGAGAACGACCGTTAACAAACAGTTCTATTTTATTCATATCAATTTATACATTATAAAACTATTCTTGCTGGCGTTTTGGTCATGTAACACTTAAGCAAAAGTGGTGTTTGATTAACTTTTTGTTTTGTTTCTAATTCACACTTTTTATTTTTTAAAAAAAACATTATAAGAAAATCTTATTTTTATTATTCTTTATCAGTTCTTTTTTTACTAGTTTCTTCATCAATTTTCTTAAAAATGAAAAATGATTATTTGAAGAAGTAAAAAAAAGATACGGTAAAAATAAAATGTTTTAAAAATTCACAATAAGGCTGGCCCAAGCCACCAAATAAAAAACTGTTACGAAAAAAAATTTTCCATAGTATAAATGTGTTTGATAAACTTAAAAAACTTTTCTAAATGGTTTTTAAAACATTTATGTTTTGAAAATTATTTTATAAATTTTTCAAAAATTTATATTGAATTTAATAAGATAGAAAAAAAAACATGTAATTTACATTAAATATAGAGATAAAAGTATAAATATGGAATATAGAGTAAAATATTGTAATTGATTTGGCAATGCTTTTAATTAGTTTTTCTGATAATATATATTCATTTTATACTCTAATTTTTGTCTTCAGTATTTCAGATAATTTCTATTGATGGTATTTTATGTTGTTACGATGTTTTCCGTCCAATTTTAATACATGGTTCCACAATCTACCACTACGACAAAATATTAGGCAAAACACCTAAAGATACAATGAGCATGACTGATACAACCAGTTATAATGCAACAAAACCTTGTCTAAAGAATATCTTTAATTAGCATGACTGACGAGACTGCCAAGTCAAGGTGAAACCGAAGTCAAACATTTGGTGCAATGAATTTTTCCAGATTAAAAAAGCAAGTCTTCATAAGTCCTCTTCAGCTCCAAATTTACTACTGCATTTTTATCACATTGGCATTGATCAATTATACTTTTTCCACTAAAAATATTAAAGATTAAAGAAACTCTTCTCACAGATCTTACACCAAGAAGCATGCTGATACAACCAATCAGAATAATGAATCTGTTCTTGCACAATCAGGCAACACTTTCTGTGTTCTTTCATATAACCAACGGCTACCACTCACTTTGAAATGCTCATTTAGCAAACCTTGCTCTGTATAAACTCAGAGCAATATACTGAACTGTCACCATTCTGCCATCAAATAAACGTCTATGCAAACAATGAGCTGCCGAACGACATGCTTCAGTTCTTGCATACTCAACAAGAACGGAACCTGGTTCAAATACATGATCGTAAGCATTATCTTCCTCATTAATGCCCTTTCCAGGACCAACTAATTTTGAACTGGTATCGCATTCAAAAATGCCTTCCTGAAATGGACAAACATTATTTTTTGACTCCATATTGCCACCGACTATCTTAATATCAACATCAGTATCATTATCAACCATGTCATCAAGCAACTCTTGATCATCATTGGGTGTATCCCGATTTTCAGGATATCCATGAATGATACTACTAGGCATACCCTCCTCATTGCCAGCATCTGTAACTGTTGCATCACTTACAAGATGTTCTTCACATGCAGTATTAGCAAAAACTTCAGCATTTTTATCAACATTAACACTAATACCTTCGTCTTCTTCAAGCTCTTTGGTAGCCTCTTCAGAAAAACTACATTCTGCATTATTAGCAACAGGGTGTGTGTCTAAAGAAGCTTCATCGGAATCCACTTTCTTTTTAACTTCTTCCAATTCGGTGGCTAAATTTTTTTCCTTGCTATGCCTGGCTACATTAATTGATTTAACAGTCCCAAATCTGCAAGAAATAAGGACTTCATATAATAAATATGTACAACTTTCCATATTATGAAAACTGCAGAGAAAAATAATACAATTCTTAATGACCTTGCACATTCCAATCGTACATCCTCCAAAATTTCTTCGATTTCCATGTCAGATAAAGATGATATAGACTCCCCTGTGAACTAGTCAAATTAAAGAAATAGAAGTCAATAGTTAATCATCGAAACATCCAATTTAAAAAATGACAATAATAAAAAAAAAAAATATACATGCCCAGAAGCTATTAAGCAAGGGCCCAACCAGAATTATAATGTGGATAAAGTAAAAAGGCTACAACTATTTCTGCATGAAACCAACGAACACTGAGCAATGCCAGTAACATAATTTCAACACACTAATTATTAAAGAGAAATTCATGTGAAACTAGCTAAATTTTATGTCCCATTCTCAATGTGGTGGAGACTTGCATTGCATAGATTTCGCTCATCAATAGTGTATTGGAAGATAGATGTTAGAGTCTTGCTAACATTTTCTCTACTGCAATTATAATTGTAACACTAGACACAGTAATGATTGGATTCATATCATGCAAAATAGTCCATTTTACCCACAGATGTTTTAAAGTTAGCTAACAAAGAAGAGTAGAAAGGGACTAAGAAGAATACTCTTGAAACTGAACAGGAAGATAAAATAACTTCATAATCAATAAAAAATTGCATACCACATTTTTAATCTCCAATACTTGTGTTGGCTCTCCGAGCAGTGCCTCTGCATGTTCTGGAATCCCATAAGATGGTGGTTTACCATCATTTTCCTGGAATATCTTTAATTTAAAAAGTGTCCATATCCAGTAAGATAAAAGGATATGATTTGAAAGCAATCAAGGAAATGAATCACATCAAAGAATTGGTACGAGACTATACGAGTGAATAGATGGGGAAGTTACCACGGGTGGTGCATCAGGCATAGCCTGAACAACTGTTAATACTTCCCCTCCAAGCTTCATACCATTCAAACCCGCACAAGCTTTGATAGTAACAGCGTGATCCGCATACTGACAATTTGCTCAAGTTAGTGTTAAATATAACAAAATAGAGACTACAACAGGAAAGTGGGGAAAATAAAACAATAGAATCAAACAAGTACTAAAATCCAACAGAACTAAATATAAGGACACATGTTGGCTTTAAAATTCCCAGGGGAATGGGGCCCTAATAATCCAGAGTTTGATAGAGAGGTATGTAAAGTCTGACCAAGAATTGTTCCAGCCGAGATTAGAATTCAAGTTCTCAGGAACGATTCATCCTTAACTAAAGCTCATTAACCACTTGAGCCCAATTACTTGGTTTGGCTTTAAAATGTTTTCTCTTAGATTTGTCTTTAAGATGCTTTTTTCTAGTATTACTAATACTGTGATATTTCAAATTGTGTTATGATATTATGTAAGTATTTTGCAGTAAATAGGACATTTTGATCTTATCCCTAATCAAGGGATTTGGTTGTACATATTGATTAGTATAGTAAATAAACACATTGAGAGTTAGTACTCAAGCATTCAAATCATATGCAGTCTCAATTTCAACTAATCAAACATCAATATCAAAATCGATAATTTTTATTATTTTACTCTCTGTTTCCTCCTTCAATACCCAAAAGACTAAAACCCTATAATTTCAACATGGAATTACTGAGAAGCACCATCATTCATGACCTATCCCTGCTTACTCTCCTGTTTGATAAGTTCCGTAAAATTTGCAATTTCATTATAATAATGTCATTATCTCTAGTGACTTTCATCCTTTTTGATTAGTCATATATCTGTATCTCGTGTTTTCTTTCAAGCATCCTATTTTTCCACTTCATCTTTGTTTGTGGGCTTTTCTAACACCGCTACCACCATCCTCTGGCCCTAGTTCCAAACACTCTTACACTGTATTCATCCTTGATCAATGTAAGTGTCAGTGTTTTTGTCCCATATGAAGTATGTCCTCAGCTTTAGTACCAGATGCATTCTAGCCTTGATTTGTCCTTGACGTTATCTGACCCTGGTTTTCTCAAGTTCAGTATGACCCCAGCTTTTGTTCCCAAATCAGTCTAGTCACAACTTTTTTTCCCCATGATCCCATCTGATCTAAAGCTAGCCCTATCAACTTTGTCCCAGATACAGTCTGGCTCCTGTTGCTTTAGCCCCCAATGTAGTCTCTAACCCAGATGTTTGTCCCAGATGCAGCTTAAGGCCCCAATATTCGTCGCAGCGTATCTAGACCCTGATTTTTGTCCCAACATGGTCTAAGCACAGCCTTTGTCCCAAATATGGCACAGCTGTGCCTGTCTCCAATCCTATATTACAATGTTTGGAGATTTTTCTTTGCTCTAATCATTTTATTTGTAACAGGCTATAAAGATTAAGATCTAAGCTGGAGGGGGAATCTTGGAATGTCTATAAAGTATCTCATCACATTACTCTATCATAAGGTAATTTAAAGTAGCTTAGATTATAAATTAAGATTGGTTTTTATAATTACTTATATATCACAATTTGTTTCCTTGTTTAAGATTAGGGCATGTTTCCTTTGTGAAAACATTTTCTAGTTTCATTCCTACAATTTGTGTTAATTATAATTGTTACTGAGGAGGTATGAGACTTTTAAAGTGAAACAATTATCTATATTTCAATTTCGGGATATGTATCTTCATTAAGTAGCATTTCATCTTCTCTTCGTGATAATGGTTCACTTCATGAGTCTCTCATCAAGGTAAAAATGAACAACATTTTAAGAAATGAAAACACAATATTTTCATAGAGTAAACAGGGCCAAAGGAGTCTAGTATTATAAAAAAGTGGTTTCAAATGTGTAACACAAAAGTAAACATACAAAAAGTTGTTCGCACTGATGATAAAACAACCAAAAGTCAGCAGTTTATTTAGATTACCTATGACTAAGCCTTTGTGTTTTCTATTACAATTCAATTGGTTTGGGCAAGGAATGCATGAATGCATGAAACATCATCTTAAATGACTGTGCTAATTACATAAGACACATTGAAATGTGGAGAGTTGCATTAAAAGCAGTGGAATAAGAATTTTCTTTTTAACAGAATAAGAATTATTTTACCAGGGCAGCATCCCACCCCACCACAGCAAATGAAATATATTTATTATTTTCTTTGCACTTGTACTGGAACTGAATTACGAAATATATTAATGATGAGTATGCAAGTATGCAACAGATGGGGGATTTTTAAAAGTGAAATGGAAAAAACTAGAGAAAACACCCCGTATCACAACTTGAACGTAATAGAAAGAAATAACTTTTGGAGTTCTCTGCACAAAATGAACCATAATTAGATGATTTGCAATTTATAGGCCTAGGCTAGTAATGGAAAATAAATAAGAAATCTGTACAAATAAAGAGAAATATCAAACATATCAACAGAGAGAAAACAGGAATATTAGGAAATATCTTGCTCTGAAATAGAGCTATTTGTATCACTCACCATACAAATTCACAGTTTCAATTTTCAACAAGTATAAAGAGGAACGCTAGCAATACAGTTTTTAATATATATTAGGTGAAGTTTAGGTGGCATCAACTGAATCATGTATCCCAATTAGTGGGACCTTGTTAGACGACCCCCCCAATTAACAGGGTTTATACCTGAAGGAATAAGTGGCCCAATTCTGCAACTAATCGGGTAAGTAGTTGAGTTGAGGCACATACAGGAGTTGTGAAAGAAAAAGTAGGAATGGTGGTTAGAAGGAATAATAGGAGATGAGGAGCTGTGAAGAGGTCTTTGGAACTTAACTGAGTTTCACCTATTCATAATAAGTGAGTTGAAAAGATCGTTACAGACTTACAATGTATGTTGCTGGCACTTCTCTGGAAGGAAGGGGTCCTTAACTCACAAGGACTGTTTTGTTTACTCGAGTTTGGTAGGTGTGGCAAGTGTAATATCATAGTACTCCCAGTGTAGAAAATAATACAGAACTACTGAATGAGAAAAAAGAAATGCAACCTTACCTCAACAAAAGCACACGATCCATTGTTGACCCTAGCCTCAAAGTGGTAAGCCTTCAAAGATCCAAATACACCAGCAATCTCCATAAGCTGAGGAAGAGAATATAGAAAATAAAATAAGGCAATAGATGTAGTTACTAGAAGATATAAAGACAAAAAAAAATCTTAAAGGTCTTCAAGGTTAAAATTTTAAACGAAGGACTTTCATTTCTTAGTAATTACCATCTCTGACGAAACATGATTTGAAATTCCACCAATGAAAATCTGCCACAAAAAAAAGACACGATCATCAGACAAAGAATTAATTGACAAAGAAAATAGAGTAAAGGACACGCGATTATATTATAATTAGCAAAGATAGTTAGCAGAGTATCCAGATCAGAAAAATAATTATTAATATTAATGGGTGTCCTTGTCAATACTCAGAATACACTTGAAGCTATGAAGTCAGGAAACAATAACCAAAATGTCAACATGACAGGCTAAAGATATATACTAACCCAAAAACATGTTTATCAAGTTACTAAAAAGCATATCAAGTTACTGCTTTAGTTGAATGAAATGCCCCACACTTACAGTTTTTATGTAAGTCCTAGTTACAGCAAAGAAGGTAGTTAAAGAAGGAACAGAATGTATGAAGCAAACAACAACAACAAAGGAATTAAAACTTACTGACCAACATGGTCCCTTTCTGTAACAAAAAAAAAAAAAAAAAAAAAGAGCAACAGTGCTTAGTTATTGATAGTGGACCATAGAAGAGTGATAGCGGACCATAAAAAATGATCGAACCAAAATACTAATTTTCAAAATAACAACCCTAGTTCTTATTATATCATAACTTGCTTCATGCTTCTTCTCAAATGAGCTGCCCGCCTTTTCTCATCGTGCCACTCCCACAGCGCCTCTCCAAGTCTGAAGTCTCTCTTTTATTCTCATTTCTTCTATTTTAACATTTTTTGTACAAATCTAGCATAGTTGTATATAGCTCAGTTGAGAATTTCATTTTAATTGACCTATCAGTAGAACGGGAGTGCAGAGCCATTCAGATCCCAAGCAGAATCATGTGATGTTCAAATTGAGCCAAATCACCGCCGAAAATCACAGGAATTAAAATCTTCGAGTAAGGTTCATGTCCCAGACTAAAATCAACTTGCGTAGTTGAAAAGGCACCCAGAAACCCACAAAACACCTAGTTCTGAGAATGAAAACCCTCTCTCGTACCAGAGAACCTCTGAACATAACCCTTCTCTCAAAACCTAGTGCCTAGCAGCCAGCAACCTTCTTCCTTGCAACAAAGAACCCTCTCTGCCTTGTGACAAATAACCCCTGCACCGATTATTGCTCTTTGCCTTGCAAAGGACCACTGTGCTGCTTCTGTTGAGTCCTTTCCAACTTGAGCCCAACTTGTTTCATTACAGTGTCTTAATCTCTAGAACCCCTCAGCATTGTGCGCCCATGGTTTAGTTGCTTCCTTTTAAATTATTTTATATATTTTCTTTGTTAACTTTTGGTAATCACTAATGAGTGTTTAGTGTGTTGTTTTATTTCTTTCCTCGTTAGGATTTCACCATTGGGACGCATCACTTAGCATGAACCAATTTAACAGTAACAATTAATAATAACACTGATAAAAGGGGGAGAGGTACAAAGGGGGAGAGGTACGACATTCAAATTTGTAAGCAATTCAATGAATAAATCACAGAGCAATGGCTTTGCTGTAGACGGGTAAACCCTTAGAGGAGAGTCTTCTCTCCTATTTTCATTCTTTCAATAAAATTTTCTTTCTATCAACTCTCCAGTTCTTTTCCTAGTTTCTAAAAAATTGGTCTGACCTGTTTTTCAAGGGAGACATTGTCCCATTGAGAAATGAACATACAATTTTTTTACATTCTTGGAAGGATACAGTGAACATGTGATACAACATCCTTTGAGGGAAAGTTTATTAGTCTCAAAAAGATGTTTAAACAGGCATTGAGGAGGCACGGATTTGGTTGAATCGACGGAGGGGTGGAAGCGTCACCTCTGAGATCAACATCAAAGAGATGGAAAAATCAAACATAAGTAAGGTCAAGGGGCAAAGAAACTGAATAACTGATATAGGAAGGTGAGACGAATGTGGAGGCACAACCTTCTCCAAAAACTGCCTTCTCATAGCAACAACTAAAAACAGAGACAATGGAGAGCAAAGAAGAAAAAAAATTTTGAATTTGGATTGTAGCGATAAGTTGGAATGGGTCTCCATCTCTGGGCCAGAAGAGGAGGAGAATAACAAGAGGGGATGAAGGTATGTATGTGCCTTAACCAAAACACATCAAGATAGTGGATTGATGACATTTGTAACAAGCTGCAGGTGGACACAAAATCACTGGCCCGAGGGGCAGTGTTCACAATTTCTATTAATGTTGTTCTTATGCCTTGCATCTTAAAATTTCTAAGTTGATACTTGTAAATGGTATGTATGTATTAGCCAAAACATATCCAAGATAGTGGATTAATGACATTTGTAACAAGATGCAGTTGGACACAAAATCACAGGCTCGAGGGGCAGTGTTCACGGTTACTATTAATGTTGTTCTTACACCTTGCATCTTACAATTTCTATGATAATCCTTGTAAATGCGTACATATAAAAGCACATGCCTGTCCAGTTGCAGATCTAGTTTTCTCATATCTTCTCTATGTGTGTCTCTTTTATAGAATTACATATAGATTGATGTTTGGTTACTATAAACTGAATCAAATATGCTATTTGCATATGGCTTTTACAGAATTCATACACAAACACCCATATATTGCAGTGAAACTTTGCATTCCACTCCATAATGAAAAGATTAAGCCGTGTAGTATGAAGGGTTACGAAATTCAACCATTAATGAAAGACTGTCATAAAAGAGAAAGATGCATGCCTAGCAGCATTGGGCTAGCTTGAAACTCGCAGATATGAATATAAAATTATTAACTCTAGATAGTTTTGCAGGCATACCTTGTTTGGTGAATTAACTACAACATCACTTATTGTGACAGCAACTTCCACTGATCTCTCT
Organism: Cicer bijugum; assembly: GCA_037974875.1. Taxonomy (NCBI): domain Eukaryota; kingdom Viridiplantae; phylum Streptophyta; class Magnoliopsida; order Fabales; family Fabaceae; genus Cicer; species Cicer bijugum. The sequence goes on from JBBPBT010001116.1 coordinate 4,202,888, forward strand.
GGTTCATCAGTCTGCATGAAAATAGCAATTGTCTGAAAACCTGTTCATAGATGATAACCACAATATACCTTAGAATTACAAAGCTTATGAAATAGAATTAGTTTGAAATAACTTTGTGTAATCGAATAAAATAAAGAAAGAGATCAGTTGACATTAATCTTACTTTAAGATAAAGGTTGTGATTAACATAAGTAACATCAAACAAGCATGTAAAAGCATAAAAGATTAGCCACCAATGCAAAATCCTGATGATAACTTCTCAATTATATTAACGTGTCAAAAGTGAAATAACTACTTACTATGTAAGCGATGTATACATAGTACATACAATCAATATCCTATGCAACATAAAATGTCTTAACTGAGAGGTTCATTAGAAACTGATCAGGAAAAAAAAAGTTTCCATCACAATTTTCAAGTGATCAAGGAAAATGAAAGAGTTAATTAATTTAACATAATTTTGCAATTACAAATAATGCCCATTTTCATCAGTGTTACCATAAATCAAATCTCTAATCCCATAAGTAGTCACATTTACATAATATCAAATAACAGAACATCAAAGAAAAATAAAAAACGCTCCTAAAACTTAAATATTAGATACTTTTTTGTGTCAACAGGATCATCATAAAGAACAAAACATTTAAGACAAAATTGAGGCCTCAATCAATCTGAACTAAAAGGAACTCCTTTTTTGTCAACTGATTGTGTTGCAACTTCCTGCAAGAGAGCATTCTTAATTTTTCTACAAAATCAAGTGATGATCATGAAAAAAGTGCAAATAATACAAGTATACGATATGCAGCATGTATGAAATAATGGATGATTGTTTATGAACCGCCAATAAAATGTCATCATCTACAGTGAAAAAATTCATCACCTAGAAGAATATGTGAACATACTAAATCCAAATCAAACAAGGCTCTTTCTGTCTGCGCCATATGCTGAGTTACAAGTATCCTTTTTTAACTTAAGATGGACCTCGTCATCTTTCTTGTTAACTCCAACAGACTCGATATAACAAACAAAACATGAAATCATAAGTAGCATGGTCAAAGCCTAGAACAATAACCCTGAAACAATGGCCAGCTAAATCTTGGTTTCTCATCAAACTTTTCGATACACCATAAAGTCCTCTTGATTAGGAGTTGGCTTCATCATCATCCAGATTGTGTATTATGATATACCTCAAATAAACATCCTATTTAAGAGATTCCAATACTAGGGTCAGAAAACATCTCACAAAATGCTACAAGTAGATCACTCCATGAGAATTATAAAGCTCTTGCAGTTACAGAAGCAACATCTAGTATTTGGTTATGAATGATATGAATTTATTTTCCTAATGTCCAAGAAACTCATGGTTAAATATATCGCAAGGCGAAACCAAAATCCATGTTTATATAAGGCAGCCTTACAAGCCTATTCCAAAATACTGGAAGTATGGTGTCATGGCTAAGTAAAATCTAGATTTAAGCTTCAAGGTAGAGGACGAGACCACCTCTAAAAGTTAGGCATAATTAAGACACAAGATTCTTGGGGAGACAGGTCTTGTAGCAGCCATCCAACAACACCCTATCTCAGTATTCCAGTTTTGGGGTCGGCTGCTATCTAGATTGACAACTATGTCGGGGACAAGATTGAACTAAACTATAAAATGTATACTTTTGTTACTATATTATTATCGTGCATCTGAGTTGGGTATTTTTCGGGAATGACTTCGACTGTTGTTATTGTAAACAATTTATCTAAAACTGTAAACAAATGTAATGGATATAATGGTCTTACGAATTTGGAATACCAGGATAGGGTGTTACTGGAATACCGGAGGGAGTATCTAATTCCTACAAAATGTTGTTTCTCTGGTTTGTATCAGACAGGTCTGACTTGTCGGATACAGTGACGAAATAAGTGCCGTATAGAGGAAACGTTTATAGCAGAACAAGACAAATTCTACTGCCAAAAAACAATACTCTGTAGAGAGATGACTCCCTCAGTTCTTACAATAATTTATCAAAGATACCCCCACTACCCAACACCAAAGACTACTAATAAGTTATAACCACACCCCATGACTCATGTAACTGCTGTATGTTGAGTGCCCTCCTTCTGTTAACTCAGACACTCTCCCCTTATTCCTTCTGGTGTTAATCTTCCATACTTTTGGATCTTGTCCTATCCGATCCAAGTTCAATTGTTACTGGGTCATATCAGTGTCAATAATCAATATGTTGAAGGATTGTTGGGGTACAATTCTTTCAACTAAAGCAGGCAACCATGTCTCTCACTGTGCTGCAGCAAAGTGAATTAAATTAATGGTTGAACAGTTTAGCGGAAGTATTTAAGGATGTTAGGTACCCTCACCACCATTAAATTGAAATTGAGAGGTAGGTTCGAGACATGCTGAAATAGAAGATCATATGGCCCGGCTCAAGTTATTTCTCCATCCAAGTCATTTTGGTCAAGAAAAAGGATGATGCATGGTGCATGTCTATTGACTAGGGAATTTAAATAATGTGGTTACAAACTATGTACATGCTAAGTTCCCTACTCCTATTGTTGATGAATTCCTTGATGAGTTACATGGATCTTGCTACTTTTCTAAGTTAGATTTTAAATTTGGGTATCACCAAATTATAATTATAATGGAGGAATTTTCAAGATTTCTTTTCACACTCCTGGGAGACATCACAAGTTCCTTGTTATGTCTTTTGGCTTAATGAATGTAGCAGCCACCTTTTAAGCCTCCATGAACCAGGATTTTAAGCCTTCCCTTCAGAAGTTTCTGTCGGAATTTTCCAATGATATAGTAGTTTATAATTGTGATTGAAGAAGTCATACTAATGTTACATAAACATAGAAATTAAGCCAGCAGATAGAGATGCATATATTGCACTTCCCTTTTATAGGGGCAAATTTGCTTCTAATAATAACCATAAAACATTCAGGAGAATCCACAAGTACAAGTTAAATGATTAATTATCTATTTTAAAAAAAAAAACACTGTAGATTGATCATGTCATAAAATCAAAGAAACTACATATATAAAAAAGCAAGCATGGAAGAATGGAACTTGTGAGAATAATAAGTGGAGTTTGGCAATTTCAAATTTGAACATCACTATCATCACAACATCAATGTACAAACCAATTTCAAATGAAAATTATAAACGTTCTGCCAATCCATTGCACCAATAGATAAGAAAAAAATAAGAGGCAAGACAATTTCCTCCAAAAATTTCTTATGAATGGCTACTTAGGTTTTGAGAAAATTAAATGTTGGCAGAGAAAATAATATTATGTAGTATTTATCAAAATAATTCAAGGGAAAAAAATTAAATACTCAATAGTTCTTACGTTAATAAGATACAGATAAAAGAATGAAGGTATATATAAGATTCTCATTCTTACTGCAAATTCAACATAGTCTTTGGGACGTCTTATTTTAATAATGGAGCCAAATAGTATACTGCCATCAAAAGAAAGAGCAGCTGATGCATACTCAGCTGTAAGGAATTCCACAAGCGCTTGGCCCTTATCTTTATGCATCTGCAGCGAAGATATACAATAAACAATTCAAACCCATTGCTTCATAAGTGGGAAAAGTATATTTTCGTATTTTGTGCTACAAACTTACAGTGCAGCTGATACATGGCTGAGTTTGTTGGATAAGATTTACACCGGAAGGGAGCAAGAGGCTATTGAAAGAATCCATCACAACTTTCTCAGAGGCTGAAGCTGGTAAATTCTCAAGATAAAGCCTTCTCATAGGACGGGTAGCTTGTGTCAGTTGGACAGAATCAATATTGGCATTCTTCCCTGTTGATACCACATTTAAAAATGGCACTGGCAGGGGCTTCACAATGGATGGATCCAGAGAAGCAGCAGAAGCCACATCATGCATGCTGGACAACACACTATGATTTGATAATGGAAAACCAGAAGAAACAAAAGCCAGAGAAGGATCTGCCCCTACAGGAGGAAGATCCCATCCAGCATGTTTCTTATCTGGAGAATGCTTAGATGGTGAAGGAGTTTTGACATCAGTTTCACTTTTCCTCTTCCTTGGTGAATAGCCACCAAGTCCACTAGAAGAGCCACTATGTCGATATCGACGATGGTGACTACTCGAACCATTAGTTGATACTCTATTTTTATCATCAGAATGCTTTTTTCTAGAACTTTCTGTCAGAGAACACAAAGATAAGTCTTTACGCTCTGCATCTTGATCAGGATTTTTGTGCGCCCTTGGTGAAAAAGAAGGAGACCTTCTATGCTCACGCTCCCGACTTCTTGATCGTCTCCTCTTCATGGTTGATTCTTCATAATGTGACTTCACCTTTTCCTGGTGACTACTTGAACCATTAGTTGATACTCTATTTTTATCATCAGAATTCTTTTTTTTAGAACTATCTGTCAGAGAACGCATAGACAAGTTTTTACGCTCTGCATCTTGATAAGTATTTCTGGGTGCCCTTGGTGAAAAAGAAGGAGACCTTCTATGCTTACGCTCTCGACTTCTTGACCTTCTCTTCATGGTTGATTCTTCATAATGTGACTTACCCTTTTCCTGGTGACTACTTGAACCATTAGTTGATACTCTATTTTTATCATCAGAATGCTTTTTTCTAGAATTATCTGTCAGAGAAAGCACAGACAAGTCCTTACGCTCTCCATCTTGATAAGTATTTATCTGTGCCCTCAGTGAAAAAGAAGGGGACCTTCTTCTATCCTTATGCTCTCGACTTCTTGACCGTCTCCTCTTCATGGTTGATTCTTCATAATGTGACTTCAGCTTTTCCTGCCTGTTCTTCCTCTCAGGAATATGTGTGTTATGATGCTTTGAAATATCTTGTTTCCTTATCGCATTCCGGTCCTGAGTTTCATCATCTCCATTTCGATATTTTCTCTTGGTTTCTTTTTCATATTTTGCTCTACCCTCTGCACGAACATGCTTATCTGAATCTCTATGATGCTTGTTTTCAGGTACTTCTTCAGAATCATTGCCTAACCGCTTTTTTATTTTCCATTCACCGTGTCTATCTTTGCCATGCTTCCTTTCTGTAGAATACTCATTTGGATTCTCGTCCTCTTCAATGCAGCTCTTTTTCTTTGTTTTCCTTTCAGATTTTTGTCTATCTTTTTCTGCATTACTATCTTTGTTAACTGAACCTCTTGAATGTTTATTCCCAACTTTATTCTCACAATTTTGACTCATTTGTTCAATTTTTCTTGAACCACGCTTCTCTTTTCCAGTCTTTTCTTTAGTTAGCCGGCCTTTATTATTTAATCCAGAACTTGACTTTGTTTCTAAAATATTGTTTGCTCTATCTCGCTCTTCAGTTAAATCATCCTCCTTCACATAGGTGCTCTCAACTTTCTTTCTTGAACTTACATTCACAGGTTCCTCTAAAGCATGTTTCTCTGTGCTTACGGATGAAATCTTATCATGTATGTAAATTCTTGGAGACTCAAAATGATCATCAATTTTATCCAGAGAAGCTTCGGGTGAAGTATTCCATGATTCCTTAGCAGGGTCTTTAACATTATCAAGCAATTCTTTGCTTTTTCTTCTAAGCATAATCTCTTCAAAACTAAATGGTCTTGTGCGGGCTGCACTATCTTCATCATAATTATCCACAGAAAGCAAATCTCTTTTAATGTGCTTCTCCTTTGAACGATCAGGTCTGCTCATCTTGTATGATGTACAGAAATCACAACAAGAAACTAATCACTTCTGTACTAAGAGATTAAGGAGCGCATCAGTGAATTGACATGTTGAATGCTCGAAACTACTCCAAGATAAATTATGCCATATCCTAAGAGACAATAAAAAATAAAAACATAATCATATAGTCCACAATATGTTTATATATGCAACAATTTATAAAACTAAATGCAAAGCAGAAAGTTCCATTTCAACAATTGCTTCTGGAAATGGCATTAAGAAAAGCTTAACACAAAACAAATCCAACACATAATTTTTTTCTTCATATGGCTCTACCTCAGGGAAGTTGTACTTAGATAAAATAGTAACTAAAAGATTAGAAAATCTAAAGTCCAGATGGTGACTTGGCCAAAAGTAATGTAAAGTGCATAATAGACAATTAATACAAATTAAGTTAACTTCATGTGAATAAAATAACGCCATATAATAGATATGTACATTGCACAAATGCAGAATATTTTAAGTTCAGGGGAAAAAGCACTTCAGTTATTACTTTGCATAAAGAATGATGCAACAACAACCAAACCATTTTTCAACTAGGTGAGACCAATTACATGAATCAAGCAACATGGTTTAAATTTAAATCCTCTTAATAGTTTCACATATATTTTTATTGGTCTTCCTCTATATTTATTAAGCTATCTTATTCCTACTTACAGAATTGCTAACCTTATGGTTGTACAATAAAAAAATTCCTTTTAGCTGAGACATACTTCTATCACAAATAACATGTGAAAGTTGAAACGTTTCTCCATTTCCCTCACTTAAATCCTACGATTTACACCACCCGCAATTTCACCATAACTTTGTATGATAGATCCAAGACACATAAGGTTTGAAACAAGTTCTATAGTATGATCTCCTTTATTAAAACCTTCAAGTTGTGCTAGGGCATGTACTCTTGAACTTACATTTCATTCATATACTTTGTTTTACTTCTTTATAAACATAAGTCATGCTATTTCAAGACTTCCTTCTATAACTAGTTTAATATTTACTTTTGTTCTCAACTAGTTTCCACACATTTGTGAGAGGCAGGAAATTGTTGCTTCTCGTCAAACATTCATTAACTTCCAATTCAACCCAAAAAACAAAAACACTGTGTTATCTATGTTAAATACAGATGTTCAAAACCTAACTAAAAATATATGCAAGTATTTATACTAATTTTTATGCATACTAAAAAGACAAACAAGCAGAGAAAAACCCACCTTTCCTTCAATATTTTTCCCTAGTGATTGAACAGCTTTACAAAACAACAACTAAAGAAACCAGATCTCCACCAATTACCAAATAAAATTAAACCATAAAGAATGGAATTGCTTAGCATATGCAAGTATCTATACTAATAAATTTATTATTATTAATATTATCACCATCATCATCTGAACAGTAAAACACGACAAAAATCATATAGGTGTGTACAGGACTAACACAACTAGTTTCTTCCTTTTTCCAAAACAATTTGTGGCGTTCTTCAGTCACCCCTAGTTTCTGCACACATTCAGAAAGGCCAAAAACCTGCTAGTATTTTCCATTTGGAAATCGAAGCTACACACACAAGCATTTCTTCACTTCTCTTATGATCTTGATATGCTAAATTCCAATTGCATTTCTACTCAATTCATTAAACTAGGGTTTACGTTTCCCTCTAAAATGCGCAATACCTTTCAACAAATCACATACCCTAAACCATAAATACTTAACTTTATCACTAGCAGATAGTCAAAACCTAACATTCCAAAACGCGAAGAGAGAGAGAGAGAGAAACCTGGAGAGCGAGAGAGAAGGGTGAGTTTGGTGACGGTGGTGGAAGAAAGTGATAAAGAGCGATACAAACAAGCTCAGCGTAGAGCAGTCGCAACTGGGTAATGGCTATATCTGCGGAAATACTTCACTTCACTGCAAAGGCAAATATTGAACGCCGATGAACCGTAAATAAAATTTGACTTTTTTTTTTTTTGTACGTGAAAGAAAAAAAAAGTAAACAAAATTTAATTTTCAAACGGATGTAATAAAAATTCATTATTTTGTATTCATACAATAAAATTCAAAAAGTTACTGTATTAAACCCTAATGTAATTTATAAATATTAAATTTTAATTTATTTTGTAAATATTAATATTATTAAATTGAATATTTTCTTTGTAATTATTTTATCAATTTGAAAATTATCAATTTATCTCTTTTTTCTTATATGTCACATTATTAAAACATATCATATTTATAAATTATATTAGAGTGAAAACACATGTTAACATAAATATAATTTTTGAACCATGACTAAAGTATAGATTTAAGTACTTCAATTATTTTTCTCAAAGATTAAAATGTATTTTTGTTTGTATAAACATGTGTCAATAGTGAAGGATAAAATATTAATATATTACTATTTATGTTACCAATAGCAAAAATTATACAATTATTTGTATAGATTTGAGTGATAATCTAAAAAGGATATATTCTTTTTTTTCTTTTTCTTTAGAAAAAATTGTATACCGTTAGAAATTTCACACAACTGTAAAATACCGGATTCAAACGCATAACATGATAGTTCATCTTAAGAATATCAGTATTGGTTAATTAAACTAAAAACTTAAGAAGAGAAAAAATGATACTTTGTCATACACTTTTTGAGGGGAAAAAAATGTCATACTTAGTTTTGTAAGAAAAATGATAAAGTAGAATACATTTGATACAAGAATAAAAAGTTTACATGACATTGGTTCATCTACAAACATATTTATTTACTAATAGAACATTGAACAAATAAGTAACAAACATATTTGTTTACATGACAATAATACTGCTTGCAGTCGTCACGCTTTCATAGCATCTCTCTCGTCCCCTCTCTCTTTCTCTTTCCCTTTCTTATTACCGAGATCTACTTCATCGTGTGTTTTCTTTGCGTCGGACATACCTTGTTCTATCATTGTATCTTGGTCTATCTTGATGCCTTTGTGGTTGTGGCTCCACCCTTCTCTGTCTATCAGGTGGCCTCTGGACAATCTCTCCATTCACAAATAACTCAGCTGCACCAATACATAAAGATAGAAGAAATATCAAAACCTTAGTGACACAACAGGAAAACAAAGCCATTGACAAGAAACACGTCTTTATATATATAGAACTCAACTATGGTATGGATTGCAGAGAAACAAAACATGAATAATGTATCTGAAGTCAAGAGTATAAAATAATAAATTATGAGGTTTGGATTGTTTTACAGATACACCATTGTATTGGACTTCTGACTTCTCAAACCAAACACACTATTCACCTAATGAAGGAGTGATTGGGAGTGCATGCCATATGTTGTATCAAATCAAATGATTCTGCAGCTACACCATTTATGAAGCAACAGAACAAAAAAGTCCATTAACCAGGATTTACTTACCTCCTGGCTGAACTTCAGATTACAATGTATGGCCCCTTTCTCCTAGAAACCAGAGAGTTAAGACAAAAGAAGCTAGACATTACTCAACAAGAGTTATTAGCTTTGCTAAGATGGACTGCTGACAATAGAAGAACAAAAGAAAGAGCTACACCATTGCCACCCTCCTTTAGTAATTATGTGATACCTATTTATCTATAACTGAATACAAGCCCCCAGTATTATTTAATGATGATGATGATGATGAAACAAAGCAAACCTGAAAAATCAAGTACGTATGTATTGGAGAGAAGAACTACTCGAATAATATCAACAGGGATGAATATAATTTTTGATTGAGAAATTTGAAATTTGTACAAAGAAATCATTGTACCTCTAATTTATCGAACAGAAAAAACAACTACATGCCTAATGAAGGATTGATTGAAAGGAAAAGTTATCTGGTTTGATGTATCAACTCCGATTATCCTGCAACTACATGATTGATGAGGCACCAGAACTTAGATATAGGAGAGAGAATATTTATCAGTCCATTAGCATTCAAAGCTAGACATTACCCAGAATGAGTTATTAGCTTTGCCAAGATGGACTGCATGGAAGGTTTCTACAGATATTGATGTGAACAACATCGAAAGCTAAAAACTACGTGGTAGACTATAACTGTTTTAAGAATATAGTCAAGAATATGGAGACTACACATAGACGCTGACAATAATTATATGTCACATCTTCAGCATCCAGTGATCTGCTACTCAACAAGGTATATATAGCACAAAACAGTTAAAGAGAGACATTTGATGTAGGTCCATACATATAAGCCAAGCCTAATGCAGGGTTATCAAAAAAGGTTCACGACCTTAATTTGGCCGTGACATAAAGATTTTATATGTCTCGGGGGCAGCAATGCAGCCACGATTGAGGATGCATGAGCTGCACTGGATTGTGATTCTCTGAAATATCAAGGATTGCCATACAGCAACAACTGTGAATTATCACACTACTTTACCAAGCCATATGGATAGGACGCCTAATAGATTTTATACTACAAGGAGAAATCCAAGCTTCAAAACTTAGACAGGTAAAAATATATCAACAAACTTAGTATCCTAGCACTGCAAGAAAAACAGTTGTGATGCAAAAAAAAAATGTTAACAACAACCAACCACCTGCCACTAAGTAGGGTCAGCTACATAGACCAAACGATGCTATGACGTTCTATCGTATAGCATATTTCTTTCTAACTCATTAATTTCTAGGTCTTTCCTAATAGCATATCTCTTCGGCAAAAAACAAGTCAAATGGGCTGTAATTCAAATGCTCAAGAATTAAACCAAGGAAACATCAGATTCTCACCACCGTAGTCCTTGTGTTCAGGATCAACATATGAATCTGGAAGAACAAACAGAACTCCAGGCAACCCTATTCAAAGAGAAACAAAAATATCAAACACAAATGCAACAAAAATGAAGTACAAACAATAACTCACACAAACACTTCCATTAACAGACCTTCCAGCTTAGTAGATGTTTCTTCATCAATTTCACAACCAAATCCAAAGTACCTCTCACAGGAAACATTGTAAATCTTCTTCTTCGCTTCCTCTTCACTGAAAATCATTATGAAAAAATCAACTCAGACAACAGTAACAAGTAACAACAACCTCCCACCATATTATCAAAATCTGCTTCCATGCAAGGAAATAAAACACATAGCAAAATCAAACAAACAAAAGCTAACTGAAAACAAGCAATAAGAAAAAATGCAACACTCATTTTAGTCCTTCATAGGAAAAACAAAGTCAACACCAGTACTTCAAAATTACATGATACATTAATCCCTAACAAACATTCAAACACCAAAAACAGTCCAAAAAGGAGAGACCAGTGTGTCATCATTTTATAATTCTAAAGGAGTATTCGTGGATTAGTTTTTCAAAAGACCAAACATGGTGCAATTTTATAAGAACTATAATGAGTGTTTACTCTAAAAATAAAACCTCAATTTTTTTCTATGCTAAATCTGACACTCATGGATATACAAGCATTATTTTAAAAACAGAATCAAACGGTTCAACTGATTGAACCTTGAACCGAACTTTAATGTGGCTCAGTTATTTCAATGGCTAAATTGTGGTCACACCCCATTTCAAGCAATTTAAAGTAAGTGAATCATTACTTCATGGTTTTTTGGGTTCGATGTCATCTTTGGTTTTTAAAAAATTGCATAAAAGTAATTCAATCATCCAAAAAATTGAGAGAAAAAATCAATCACCCAAAACAACACAGAAAACCAATAAGCCAAATCTAATTACAACACACAAAAAGAAAATCAAATCTTAAAACGGAAAGAAAATGAGACAAAAACGTTAGATTTGTTTCCTTTTTTAAAACATTTTATGTTTCCATTTCCTAAAATCTAAAATGTGTATTTATTTTATCTTGACGAGAGATTCTTGAATTAACCCATTAGCATTGAGCAAAGATGGAATGCTACTTAAGGAAAATGCAGTTCCGAAAATGATAAAAACATTTTTTTTTACCCTTTTATTGTTTCTACAAATATATTAAAAAATATCTTACCTCCATATTAACCATTAAAATTAACACAATATTTAGAAAATGAAAACATAAATATTTTCACAAAGAAAAATGGACCCTAAAAATTCCAAAAGCAACACATAAAACCAAAAAGCCAAAACTAGTTAAAACATACAACACAAAATAAAAAGAGTAAAATTTTGAAAGATTACCTGCCAAGGACCATAGCGAGAGTTTGAATATAGCAATCAATCATTTGCTGTTTAGTGGCACCTTCACCACCGGGTTTGTCCATAACAATAAGCCAGTGTTCATAGTCACATCCAGGGAACAGTGGGGCCATGTCCGTGGGCGGACGGTCGCTGAAATTTGAGTTTCCTGAGTTGAGTGGGGAGTAAGTTGAGTTTCCGGTACGGTTCATTCGGCATCGGATGGTGGTGTAGCGGGAGAAAGAGGATGGAGTTGCTTTAGAGGGACGTGGTGTGGATGAGAGGAGGCGGTTTGAGGGAAGTAGGAGAGAGGAAGGGAAGGTAGAGAGAGAAAGAAGTCTTGCCATGGTTTCCGTTGTTAACAGAGCACGGAACTAGAAGATGAGATTTACCATATATCAGGGTTTTGAGAAATATTTATCATCTTTTTATTTCAGAAATTAAATTAATTACTAAAATATCTAAAGTCTAGGCTACTTGAAAATTTTCAAATTGTAATAATGTTCCTAAACTAATATTTATTACTAATATCTTTTCGGTTTAACGAGGGCTTACAGTGTAAAAAGTTGTACATCGATATTCAATCTCAAATCATTGATAAGGTGTTTTTTTAATTACGATGGTTATTATTATTTAGTGGAAATGTGATATTAATGACTTCTATTCTCTATTCAATATATTTTGCAGTCCAATCTATCTTGTGTTGTTTGATTTGTGTTTTAGAATTTGTGTGTTTGTTGGTGATTTTATATTTTATATGTATTTTTTTTTTGTAATGTGTTTAAATTTAATTTAGATTAAGTTTGTTTTATTGGAAAGGATTAGCATGTTGGATTTTTTGGAATAATTTGTTGTAAGCTGATTTTATTGGGACAACCACGTTTTTCAATTTTTTATTCACCTTTTAAATGACTTCTCAACATGTTATAAAATTGATTAAAGTCTAAGATCACTTATAATTGATTTGTGTTTGGAAAAGTTAAAGAAATACTTGATAAATGGATAGAAAAAAGACCGTAGACCCTCTTTTCTATCTAGCCAATTTGGTTGTTAAAATTGAAATATGAGTTTAATAATACCCTCTTATTTTCTAATGCAACTTTATTTAGTAGGAGATATGTGTAGAAAGAGAAGTTCCATTACAAATTTCTCATTGTAACATTCTTTCAATAAACTAATGGATGTTACTTTCGTGTAAAAAAAAATAGACTCTACACATTGTAATATTCACATATTTTAGATTACTTTTCCATTAAAATTTCTCTAAAATTTCTCCTCATTATTGATACAAATCAACCATAAAATGATTTTTTTACCTAAGCCAATATTGTTAAGAGATTTGTTAATTCCCTTCGAAAATTATTTTATTACGCGTGCCCCACTAACACCACACCACAATTACTCTATATAAAATATCTCATTTTGTAGTCTTTCATACTTGTCACCATAAACTTATGTTGACAAAAATTATCAACTACCTACCCTCCCCACAAACTAATCAATTAATCATAAACTAATTATCAAAAATTATAAGAAATGACTTAATTAAAAAATATATTAATTTAACAATCTAATTATAATCTATTTTAGTTTAGAGATCTATTTAAAAAAATTAAAATAATTAAGAATCTACATACTAGATAAACTTAAATTAAAATAAGTAGTTAAAATAGTTAAGAATTTACATAATACGTAGTTAATCATAGTAGTTAAATATAAAAAAAATTGTTAAATTTCAATTTAATATAAGTTTTTACATTATTAAATTAAATTTACAATAAATTTTGATTGAAAAGTACATATATAATTTCTTAATATAATCCTACAAT
>JBBPBT010001116.1:4216716-4231729 GCA_037974875.1 Cicer bijugum
TATGATGTCATTTTAAGAATGACACTGAAAAAAATTTTCTAGATATTGATAGTTGATGGTGAAAGTCAATCAAATGTAGTTTATAAATAAACATTTAAAAAATTGAATCAATTTTTTTTTAAAAAAAAGTCATGTTTATTTTATACATTTATGGTATACTTTTGTATTACGTTGTAAACAAATAATGGATAATGATATTATCTTTTCATATTTATATTTATGCAAATGGCTCATGCATCACACAAATATAGACCTAGTTTGTACTAACTTTTATAATTTCACTTTTAGTAAAACAAAAGTTTATAATCCATTTATCCATTAATTTTATAATCTATCATTTTGACTTTCATCATTTTTCATTATGTAATAGTTATATTGATCTCTAATCAAATATCAATTTGTCACCAAATCAATTATTTTATAGCACCATTTTATTTGGGTAAACGTGTAGAGTGATCATTAACTAAGAGCATCATATAACTTGTATATATGTTTAGTTCGATGGTGCATAGATTGGAACATTGGAGAGTTGATGACTTGTTGGATATTGAAAATAGTTCCTTGCGGTGGGATATCCTTAGAAATATATTCGATATGTGAAATGCATAAAGTTAGTATATTGCATGCAGATCTAATGGGTAGAGAAAATAATCTCGTGTAGAAATTTACAAAGCAAGGTATCTACACTGTAAAGTCTAGTTACTATTATATAATGGAGATCTTGATCGATAACAATAACTTAAAAGTTTGGAGGAATTTTTTTTTTTTGTTTTCGGAAAAAGTTTGAGGAAACAAATAATCATATAAATATTTTCATATCTTGTTTCATAATTAAATATTCAGTCATTATTCTCAAGTTTAGTATGTTAGAATGCTATTATTATTTTTTTTTATATGAAAAAGGTTATTATACTTATGCCATTCTTTTTTATAACAAAGTTAGTTATTAAGCTCATATTATAAAAGGTCCAAGTTTCTTGTCAATTTAATTCATTTTCAATTTATTAATGTATTCATTATTTTACAAACACCAAATTGACTTTCTAGCCACCGTAAACAAAACAGAACTTCTTGTTCTCCTTCTTAGTTATTCTCTTTCTTCCTTTAGCTATATTGATCTTCATCAACATCAAACACATAAGTGACATATGAATCAAGAAATTCAACTTCTTCTTATTATATTCTATTTGAATATACAATATATTGTGTGAATTTAAAAATTTATTGAAGTCTCACATTGAAAAGAAATATTTTTTTAAATTCAAGTGGGGGATTGTTGAAACATAGCGTGAATTAAATTATTTTTTGAAGTCTCACATTGGAAAACTTTCATATTTTGAGTAGTTTTCAACTCTATAAATATTAAAGTCTCACATTGGATATAAAACATATGTGACTTTGCTTCTATCACTATATAATAAGTTTCAAACTATTATGAAAAGTATACCAAAGATGGATGTATTTCTCAACTTTATATTTTCTCTCTTTTCTATTATTCTTGTTTGATTTCTAAGCCACTTCTCTCTTTTCTTTATGTCCCTTCGATATTTATGAGCGGTTTTGGTATCGTTGTCCCATCGTTTCTTAGAACGGTTGTTATGTCGTAGTCCATTCGTAGTTAGTCCTATCGGTTTCTAGAGCGGTTGTTATGTGTAGTTCTGTCAATTTTTGAGTGGTCATAATACCACTATCCTTTTAGCGCGGTTTTTATGTCGTAGTCTCGTTGATTTTTTAATGGTCACAATACCACTATGACTTGTTTTTTGTGTCATAGTCCTTTTAATTTATGAGTGGTCATAATATCATATTGCGAGTGACTTTAATCGTCATATTAAGAGTGGTTTTAACCTCCATATTGAGGGTGTAATTCTAGAACGGTTTTCTACGATGCAGTGGAACTCCGACATAGTAAATCTGAGTTGTTTTATCATGTGAACTTCGTGGTTGATAGTTTGTCTTACACAATTTGGGCAGTGTTGCGAAACGTCTTAAAGAGAGCGACCTAGTAATCTGTGACTCAACCCATTAATATCTTCGTGACATAAATTGTGATTTTTAAACAGTTTTCTGAAACTCAAAAAACATCTTCACCTTGGAGAAAATCCAGGGCCCGTTTCGATCAATCAAACGATGAATAGTCTCACCTACTATAATTGGAGTCGACCCAAGAAACGTGCTCTCATTTTGCAAAACAAATCGAAGTTCATCAACAGAAAATTGACGATGCTGAAATCAAATGATCCTCTATTTGATGCAATATGATGGCAATTTTGTGGATTTCTCGTGTGTTGTCATCTTCAATTTCCCACAACACCATCAATGTTGAAAATGTAAAACAACTTTTGGATTATTTGAAGGAGTGTTTTTCAAAAAATGATCACTTTCGATTTTCTGAACTTTTAGAAGACCTTCACCCTATCAAAAGGGTGATATATCACTTCGACCCGTATCCGATTGTTCTTTCCCTAACCCGTCAACTTGTAGTTTACTAAAACTTGTTCATAATATAGATCATTTGAAGTGTTAACATGTTTTCTAAAGAGATTAAATGATAACTTTAACACAATTAAGAAACAAATCTTGATATTAGACCCATTACTTGAAAATTTGATTGCTTTCTATCTTGTTTTACAATAAGAGAGACATATTCATGGTCCTAATTTATATTCTAAATTTATGAACAACTCAATTTGAAAATTCTAATTTCAAGAGTTGTTTTGGTAAAGGCAGAGTAATAGGTAATGGTTGTAGTAAAGGTTTTGGTTCACAAAAAATGTGCACTTTTTACAATAGGGGGTGGACACACTGTTGACCAGTGTTATTTCAAACATGGATTTTGTCTACGCTACAACAAGAACAAATATATCAACACTTCTTCAACTGAAGAGGTTTAAAGTAGTTTTTATTATTGTAAAACCATTTCCAAGTCAAACAGTACTAATGATACTCTCACTCAATTTGCTACTGAACAATTTCAATAGTTAAAAACATTATTGCAACAACAACAATCTTCTATATCTGATCATTCTCAGAATCATTCTTCACACATAACTGCATTCTAGTCTAATCAACAAAAATTAAATATTAAGTAATATCGCTTCTACTCCTTGGATACTTAATATTAGAGCTACAAATCACATTATTTGTAACATCAAATATTTTACCACTTTCTATAAAATAAAACCTATTTATGTCACCTTGCCTGATTTTTTTTTTCTAATTATCCCGGTATAGTTCACTTTAACAATGTGTTTCAATTGTTCAACATTGTGTTTATTCATGAATTTATATTAAATATAATATTTGTTCAAACATTTATTAAGTCCTTGAATTGTAGGTTAATTTCTCTAATTCATATTGCCATATTCAAAAACTCCATACATCAAGGATGATTGAGCATACTAATCTTTTTGAGGTCTATATCATCTATAGGAACCAAAACTTAATATCCATGCTTCTAATTGTATGGTTTCTTCTTTGAATATAATGACTAAACATGTTTTCTTTTATCTTTGTCATTTTCTCCTTGGACACCCTTGTAATAAAGTGCTTACTCATATTTGTACAAATTTTCCTTATGTGAAATTCATTTCCAATAAAATTTGTGATTTTTGTTATTTAGCAAAACAATCTAAATCGTCTTTTCCTTCTAGTACTAGTGTTTGTACTAGTGCTTTTGATCTTATTCACATGGACATATGTGAATCTTTTATCTAACTCTTCATTGCATGGTCATAAATATTTTCTTACAACTTTTGATGACTTTAGTGGTCATAAATATTTTACCTAGAGAGTTAATATATGATTGTGTTGTTCTTGTTGAAAACCAATTCAATACCACTATAAAAACTATTAGATCTAATAATGGTAGTGAGTTTGTTTACGTTGAATTTTTTTGGTAAATATGGCATCATACACCTATCTAAAATATAATGTTGTCCCTGAATTACTTAACTTGAAAGTTTTTTGGTTCTCTTTACTTTGTATCTACATTGCAACAAAACAAAATTGGTTCATCGATCTCAAAAATGCATGTTTCTTGGTATAAATTTGGCATTAAAGAATATGTTGTTTATGACTTACATAATAATAGGGAAATATTTGTTTCAAAGAATGTTGTTTGTCATGAATACATTTTTCCTTATTTTTCAAACAGTACTTGTCATACTGATAATGATAATGATAATGATAATGATAATGATAATGATAATGATAATGATAATGATAATGATAATGATAATGATAATGATAATGATAATGATAATGATAATGATAATGATAATGATAATGATAATGATAATGATAATGATAATGATAATGATAATGATAATGATAATGATAATGATAATGATAATGATAATGATAATGATAATGATAATGATAATGATAATGATAATGATAATGATAATGATAATGATAATGATAATGATAATGATAATGATAATGATAATGATAATGATAATGATAATGATAATGATATTGATTCTTTTAATTTTCTCTTAGAACCCATTGATCATTTGTCTATTAATCACAATATAAATAAATTTTCATTCATATTAGACTCTAATATTGTGCAACAAAACATACAAAACTGGTTCAAGTTGTCTGAAAGCCTACACGGGCCAAACATGCCTCTACATACCTAAAGGATTTCAAATGCCACTAATTAAAATCCATATGTACTGCTATTCATCATTTGTCTTCTATTTTATCTTACAAAGCTTTTCCATCTTCTCTCCTAAAATCTTATCTGGACATATATTCTATTATTGAACATCATTCTTACAACGAGACTGTAAAATCAAATGAATGAGTTGCTGCCACGAAACATGAACTAACAACTGTTGAAGCTAATAATACTTAGGAAGTATCTAATTTACCTCTAGAAAAAAGGTCATAGGCTGTAGATGGGTTTATAAAGTTAAACATAACGTTGATGGTAATATAGAAAAGTATAAAGTTATGCTAGTTGTCAAATGCTTTAATCAATTAGAAGATGTTGATTTTCTTGATACATTTTCTCAATTAGCCAAATTAACTGGTGTTCGTTTAATTCTTGTTGTTGCTACCACTCAAAATTGGATATTAAATTAATTGGATGTCGATAATGCTTTCCTTCATGGAAATCTTCCCGACGAGGTGTATATGTTTGTCTCCTCTTCCAAGATAGAATGTTGGTAAACTATATATGGTGTAAAACAAATAAGTCGACAATGGTTTGCCAAACTCACTTATGCTTGATTATCTTTTGGTTTTACATAATCCATGGCCATTCTTTATTTTGAAAGTGTACACTTTTACTGTTTTATTTGTGTTATTATTCTTACACGTAATTCTCAATCCGAGATTAATGGTACCAAATAATTTCTCAATTCTTATTTCCACATCAAAGACCTTGGAGATTTGATGTTTTTTTTGGGCTCGAAATATCATGTTGAAAGAAGGTATACATATTTATCAACACAACTATGCATTGGATATCTTAAGTGATTCGAGACTTCTAAGAGCTAAACCAAAAAGCACTCCCATGGCAAAAAACGGGAGACTATTATTCAACTCAACTACACATCCTCATGATCCTACTTCCTTTAGACGTATCATTGGACACCTCATTTATTTTACAAATACATGGCCAAATGTTAAATTTGATATACAACTCAATCAGTTTATACACACACCAACAAATGAACATTTTTTAATAACATTGTGTGTCGTCAAGTACATTAAATCAACACCAACACAAGATTTATTTTTCCTTCTCATTCTACTCAAAGCCTTCAACGACTCTGATTGGGTCACATGCCCGAAACTCGAAAGCATGTTACTAGTTATTGTATTTTCCTTGGTTAATCATTGGTTTCTTGAAAGTCCAAGAAATAAAATAATGTATCAAGATCATTCTCCGAAGTTGAATATTGAGTTCTTGCCTTGATCACTTGTGAAATTCAATGGTTAGTTTATTTTCTCCATGATTTGTCCATTACTATTTCTATGCCAACAACTTTATTATGTGATTGTTAATATACTCGTCACTTCACATCCAACCCAATGTTTCATGAACATGAACAGACTAATCATTTTAACAATGATTGCCATATAGTGCGTGAAAAACTCCAATCTAGTTTCTTTAAATTTTTTCATGTTTCTTCTTCAAACATGCTTGATGGCATCTTTTCTAAGCCACTAGAACCTACTACTTTCACTTCTTTATTTCTAAAACTGAAAGTTTTAAATCTACACTCTCCAGCTCAAAGGGGGGGTTATTAGTCATAAAAACTTTATCATATTTTGTTTTACCTTTGCTTTAATGACTGTAATAGTTAGTCATTATTCTCGAGTCAGTAAGTCCTTGAATTGTAGGTTAATTTTTCTAATTCATATTGTCATATTCAAAAACTCCATACATCAACAATGATTGAGCATACTAATCTTTTGGGGTCTATATCATTTATAGGAACCAAAACTTAATATTCAAGCTTCTAATTGTACGGTTTCTTCTTTGAATATAATGACTAAACATGTTTCCTTTATTTTGTCATTTTCTCCTTGGACACCTTGTAATAAAGTGATTGCTCATATTTGTACAAATTTTCCTTATGTGAAATTTATTTCTAATAAAATTTGTGATTTTTGTTATCTAGCAAAACAATCTACATCGTCTTTTCCTTCTAGTACTAGTGTTTGTACTAGTGCTTTTGATCTTATTCTCATGGACATATGTGAATCTTTTATCTAACTCTTCATTGCATGGTCATAAATATTTTCTTACAACTTTGGATGACTTTAGTAGACATACTTGACTTTTTCTCATGCATAATAAATTTGAAACTAGAGAGTTAATATATGATTTTGTTGTTCTTGTTGAAAACCAATTCAATACCATTATAAAAATTATTAGATCTAATAATGATAGTGAGTTTGTTTACGTTGAATTATTTTTGGTAAATATGGCATCATACATCACACACCTTGTTTTGAAACACCAATAAAAAATTCTTTTGAAGAACGGAAACATAGGCATATTTTAAATGTCACTAGAAGTTTACTTTTTCATGTTAATCTTCGATTAAAAGTTTTGTCTTATATAGTTCAACATGCTACCCATTTAATCAATAAGATATCTTCCTCATCTATCCAAAATATATCTATTTATGAAAAAAATTATAATGTTGTCCCTGATTTACTTAACTTGAAAGTTTTTGGTTCTCTTTACTTTGTATCTACATTGCAACAAAACAAAATTGGTTCCTCGATCTAAAAATTGCATGTTTCTTGGTATAAATTTGGCATTAAAGGATATGTTGTTTATGACTTACATAATAATAGGGAAATATTTGTTTCTAAGAATGTTGTTTGTCATGAACACATTTTTCCTTATTTTTCAAACAATACTTGTCATACTGAAAGTGATCATGTAATGATAATGATATTAATTCTTTTAATTTTCTCTTAGAACCTGTTGAGCCTTTGTCTATTAATCACGATATAGATAAATTTTCATTCATATTAGACCCTAATACTGTGCAACAAAACATGCAACTGGTTCAAGTTGTCTAAAAGCCCACACGACCCAAACATGTCTGTACATACCTAAAGGATTTCAAATGCCACCAATTAAAATCCACATGTGCTGCTATTCATCATTTGTCTTCTATTTTATCTTACAAAGCTTTTCCATCTTCTCATCTAAAATATGCTTTAGCCATATATTCTATTATTGAACCTCATTCTTACAACGAGACTGTAAAATCAAATGAATGGGTTGCTGCCACGAAACATGAACTAACAACTGTTGAAGCTAATAATACTTAGGAAGTATCTAATTTACCTCTAGAAAAAAAGGTCACCGGTTGTAGATGGATTTATAAAGTTAAACATAAAATTGATGGTAATATGGGAAAGTATAAAGTTACGCTAGTTGCCAAATTCTTTAATCAATTAGAAGGTGTTGATTTTCTTGATACATTTTCTCAAATAGCAAAATTAACTACTGTTCGTTTAATTCTTGTTGTTGCTACCACTCAAAATTGGATATTAAATTAGTTGGATGTTAATAACGCTTTTCTGCATGAAAATCTTTACGATGAGGTGTATATGTTTGTCTCCTCTTCCAAGATATAATGTTGATAAACTATATATGGTGTAAAACAAGCAAGTCGACAATGGTTTGCCAAACTCACTTATGCTTTATTATTTTTTGGTTTTACTTAATCCATGATCATTCTTTATTTTGAAAGTGTACACTTTTACTATTTTATTGGTGTTATTATTCTTACACGTAATTCTCAATCGGAGATTAATGGTACCAAATAATTTCTCAATTCTTATTTCTACATCAAAAACCTTAGATTTGAAGTTTTTTTTTAGCTCGAAATATCATATTGAAAGAAGGCATACATATTTATCAACACAACTTTGCATTGGATATCTTAAGTGATTCGAGACTTCTAAGAGCTAAACAAAAAGCACTCCAATTGTAAAAAATTGCAGACTATTATTCAACTCAACTACACATCCTCATGATCCTACTTCCTTTAGACGCATCATTGGACACCTCATTTATTTTACAAATACTTGGCCAAATATTAAATTCGATATACAACTCAATCAGTTTATACACACACCAATAAATGAACATTTTCTTAATAACATTGCGTGTCGTCAAGTACATTAAATCAACAACAACACAAGATTTATTTTTTCTTTCTCATTCTACTCAAAGCCTTCAACGACTCTGATTGTGTCACATGCCTCGAAACTCGAACACATGTTACTAGTTATTGTATTTTCCCTGGTTCATCATTGGTTTCTTAAAAATCCATAAAATAAAACATTGTATCAAGATCATTCTCCGAACTTAAATATTGAGTTCTTGCCTTAATCACTTGTGAAATTCAACGGTTAGCTTATTTTCTCAATTATTTGTCCATTACTATTTCTACGCCAACAACCTTATTATTTCTTTAAATTTCTTCATGTTTCTTCTTCAAACATGCTTGCTGGCATCTTCGCTAAGCCACTAGAACCTACTGCTTTCACTTCTTTATTGCTAAAACTGAAAGTTTTAAATCTACACTCTCCAGCTCGAAGGGGGGCTATTAGTCATAGAAACTTTTTCATATTTTGTTTTACCTTTGCTTATTAGTCATAGAAACTTTTTCATATTTTGTTTTACCTTTGCTTTAATGACTGTAATAGTTAGTCATTATTCTCGAGTCTAGTATTTTGTTTTAACTTTTTCATATTCTGTTAGCCATTTTTCCTTTTTTTTTAGCAAAGTAAGTTATTGGGATTATATTATAAAAGACCCAAATTTCTTTTATCAATTCATTTTCATTTGATTAATGAATTCATTATTTTTATACATATGTGAAATCCAATAGGAACTGACTGAACTTATGGAAGTTGAAAATTCCTCAAAAGGTGAAGCTATTTGCATAGCATGCTGCGAGAGGGTGCCTTCCTAGTAGACCTAAACTGCAATCAAATAGTTTAACATGTGTGATACACATTTTGAGAATGAATGTCATGTTTTCTAGTTTTGTTCGGGAGGTTATGGGACTATGGCATGTTATCAGTTAAATGGTGGAAGCAACAATGGAATTTGTGGAGTATTTTTGTTCCTAGATCATCCACATAGTGTCACAACTTCAATTACATGGTTTTATAATGATTCTTTGGTATCTTTGGAAGAGGAGAATGAGAAATTGTGAAAGTAGGAAGAGGAAAGACATGCAGTTTCAATTCAATTCAAATGTCTCATGACCTTTACCAAATGGAGAGGATACAAACTCCTATATCACATATCGCAAAGCATTGAATGAAGCCATTTCTTAGCTTTGGTGAGTTGGGTTTTTCTAAAGTGTCTATTGAGTTTATTGTAAACATGGATTCCATTTTGGATAAAACAATCATTGCTCATACTCTAGCTAGGACTTCAAGGTTTTTTACTAGTTTTTGATTTGATTTCAATTTGTATTTATGCTCTTATTTTGTGGGATTTTTTTTGTTTTCTTATTAATTCATGTTGAAAATGTAGTTATCCTTTAATCATTAAAAATAACTCTTTTTGTACTTTTTCTTTTTGTTTTACATATCAGACATTAAATTAAAACTATTAAAACAATATATTTACAGTAACAAATACCATTAAATCTGTTATAAATATATTAATTTTTCTCTTCCAAAAAATATCATATTCAGAAGAAAAAGTTTCCATTGTCAGAAAGTAAACATTTCCACATATACTATTTGAACATTTTAATGTGATATAAGATTGACTTGCGATCAATGTAAGGGAGTAGAGTAATAAAGAAGTTCCATCTTCGATGTCTAGAGTTTGAATTCTCTCAATCCAAATATCTCTTAATCCTTTCCTTCTTTTAATTTTTTATTTCAAATTTTTTTATTACATTGAAGTTTATATCATATAAATCTTGTATGTAAAATTTTACACAAATATAAAATCATTTTGATATGTTATTGAAACTAATGAAGATTAATGGTGTTCAATAAAAATGCACAAAGGCTAATTTTGATGTATCTCAATGACATATCAAACAATCTTAAATTTATATAAAATTTTATATGCATGATCTATATGATGTAAACTTCCGAACCAAACAAGGAAAAAAAAGCGAAAAAAAAAAAAAATTAAAATTAAGAGAACTAGAAAGGATTGAGAAAGATTGAAGGAGGTTGAAATTGAGAGGAATAATTCCTCGCACTCCCCCTTCAACAAAATACTAACAATATTTAATCATATAAATTACATACATTGGCATTGGAAAAAAAAAAAAACATTGACAAAATAAATATGGATACAAAAATTATTATTATTTTGGTTTGACAAACTTAACCAAACACAATACAAACTTCACAACTATAGGTATCTTGTCTTGCATTAGAATCACAAAGGTAGAAGTGCCATGAAGTACCCCAAAGCCATAAATAACTATAAAATTATAAATTGTCAAGTTTGGCTACTTCTTATTATTTAAACCTTGATTTATTTATTTATTTTTTTTATCACTTTAGGCAACAAAAGTTGCAGTTGTCAAACACAGTTGCAGCATTACAAAACATAGGAAATATACATGTGCATGAAGATTTTGGTGTTGTTCTAGGCTTGAAGATACTCACTGTTTCTCCAGTGGCCTTGTTCTTGAAACCATGTGCTCTGATTTCTGTTCACATAGAATAAAAGTTTTGAGATATCACATAAAAGTTCAGGTGACTATTTTCTAGTAACAAGAAAAAGAGCACCCTAGATTTGGGTGGTAGAAAGATGACGAAGACAAATATTTGAAAGAAGAAAAAATATAGTATTTTGTTGTTTAGTTACTTTGAACAAATCTTCACATTTCAAATAGTTGACAATGACAAATTCATAATTTATTAGAATATAAATAAAAAAATCCAATGACACAAATTAGAATATAGTACATCATCACAATAGCATTAAGAACATGTAAATCATAATCTCATGCCAGGAACAATTAATCCTCGCCCATAGTTGCAAGAATTTGAGAAACCATATAAAATAGAAGAGATATAGATACTTATATTTTGATTATCAAAAAAGAAAATGTCTATCTCTTGAAGTCATCATCTTTGCATTGATATTTTATTCTCTTTAATGCCTTCAATTACAGGATATGATTTTCCTCCCCTTCTTTCTCCATTTTATAGGGGTAGATGCAATCACATAGTTTCTTCAAGTCATTGTCATATATCCCAAGACGTATATTTACGGGGAAAGTGGAGAGGAGAGGTAACTTTTCTTGTAGAGTTACAATGGTTCAACCCATCCTTTCATAACGAGCCATAAGGTTTCAAATCATAACTTCCATAAAAGATTAAAATGGTTCCCACCCATCATGAATCCATTCACGAACCATCACATAGACAATACTATTCAAGTACACTCACTATATGATGTTCAACATCCATTGATCACAAGATGCATATTTCAGGACTCATCAATGAATGTTTTATAAATCAATGGAATACCAACACTTAGAAAATAAAATTTTCTAACATAATCCACATGTTGTAGAATGAATGAAGCAACAAAATGTCACTAAGGAAAATTATAAATAGGAAGTAACTGACCTGCTCTGAATGTGGTAAATATTTCCCATCGAATGTCAATAAGACACGATCCTTCCCATCGACTCCTTTAACTTTGTCAACTGAGCAGTAGAAATCTATTGCTGACATGCTAAAATATAAAAACAACAAATAAATAACAGGAAAGATATTCTTTGATGTTAATTTTACAGACAAACACACTTATGCATTCATGCCACTTATTAGGCACGCTCTTTATTATCACCTGTAACGTCAATCTCAGATATCTTCTAAACATAGGCTAAGTTATACAATGATCCCTCTGTATGTTCTTGGTGATAATATATATAGGAACACTTTCTTAACCCCTTCATTAATAAATACTAAGATGTTAAAGAAAGGCTTTCGTGAGCACAGTAAGTATTAATCATGTATTACAAGGTTTTATCAAATTTATACTCACATTCAATCAAATTTACCTTCACTTCTTCAACTAAAACATTTAATTTTTAGTTCATTTCATTAGAGACAGGTCTAAAATCAGACCTAGAACATCAACCACTACTTCCAAGGTATCATCAAGGTTTTATTTTCAAATTCATGTCATTTTAATTACCTTATGAAATTCGCACATACATGATTTACACATGAATTTTTTTTATTGTAATGGATTTCTTCAAGCTTCTTGAAAATTAACTACAATGAAATTATGCAATAAACATGCATAGATATTTCATACTATTATGAACATAGGCCCAATTTGGATTAACTTATAGCATATGATAACTTCTCAATTGATATACGCATTGGCTTTTTAACCGTTGAAAATAGTTCTATTCTAACAAGTTTATAAGTACTTATAGAGAAGTTACAGAAGACAGCTTCTGAAAAAAGTGTAGGCGTAAAAACTAATTTCAACTTTCAAAGAATATATTATTTGACTCACTATCATTGCCAGATATTTCAAATCTATTTTGACTTTGGAGGATGTGGGAGAAATACATCATTATATAAACCGAAACTTACATCCCATCGCCAAACTCTTCATTGATGATATCTTTGATGCTCTCCCCAAAATGCATAACAGCTTCATTCAACCTATGAAATGCAAGATCAGCATAAGAACCCAGGAAATGTTAAGCATAAAAACAGCAAGATATATGATGCATACTGCATAATATATTGCCATCATTAGATTCCTCAAAACACATTACAACAGAACAAAAATGTACATGTCAATTGTTTTGCATTCATTAGAGTATGTCCTTCACTACTTAGATTGAAATGAACATTACTACAAAACAGAAGTAGCTCTACTTTAAGACCTCCATTACAATAAAAAATGGCATCAGTGTGGTTAATTGCAGATCGCGGAAAATAGTGGTTTGTTCAGATTCTACAACACTCCAGTGCTATAGTGGTGATATAGTTTCTTTTCAACAACACAATTAACAATAAAAAATAGCGTATCATGGAACAATAACAATTTGTTCAAATTTCTATCTGCTATAGCCACTATTTGATAACACTGAATGACATTCGACGTCTTTCACTAACAAGCATACATCAAAACAATATTTCATGATGATGACATGTTAATAAGGACGAGACACAATCCCCATTTCACCATAGACAAGAAAACACATGCTTGTTTACTTCACAATAGCTTGCACATCAGAACTAGCATATAAAAGATAGAACTTACAATTTTCCATCTAAAACTCACACCCTTACCAACTTCACACCAGTAACATATAAATTGAATTTAACTTTTAATTTTGATACACCACGCAACCAGCATAAAAAGTTTCAACAAAATCATTCAATCAATCATGCGTTGACACATTATAAAGAAGTTTGCATGATTGGCAAAATAATCTCAAAAGGAAAACTTTATGATGCAAAATAACCTCAAAGACAACAGATGCATGTCTACAGATTTTCTGGCACATATGTGGCACCCGCATCTCTAATTGAACCCGTGTCAGTCATTGACACACAACACCGACATATATAATTACATTCAATTAATTCATTTTTTTCTTCAAATTATTACCGGTGTATATGTTGGTGTCAGTGCTCAGTGTGGCACAAGTTGTAATCACATACCTTTATTTAAAACCCTAGGAAGGACTAATATGATGGAGAATTAATTTTGAATTCAAGGGATCAATTTAAAATTGTGTTAGTCTCAGTAAACAAAATTGAAGATTTAATGAGTAATTAGTTGAATGTAATCTAATAATAATTAAAAGAAAAGTGGGGTTTGTGAGAAGATGACCTGTAAATAGTGGGGTCTTGGATGAGATTAGGGTCATAAGACCTCAAAGGCGGTTTCATCATCTCATGGATAAGTTGTTCGGGCAGGTTGGGCAGTGCTGCCCGAAGTTTAGGCACAGTGTCAGGTTTGAGCTGAGCTTGTCTTCTTAGAAGCTGAGCAACATAGACGTTAGTGAGTCCTGTTTCCTCTGCTAATTGATTGTAGGATTTCCCATTCTTGTTCTTCAATGCTTGAAGTTCTGACACTATGCTTCCTTTGTTATGCTCCATCTTTACTCCAGATTATTGCTATTGTTTGGGTACCTACTATACCAGCTCAATCTATATTATATATGTCAGAATTTCTATGGTATTACTACTTATTTGTTTTAAGTTAATATTAAATTAATCTATAATCAAATGATAATTTGGTCATTTTTCTATATAAATTTTACACATTTATTAAATGTCAACGTTTCTTAATTAAAGTAAAATATGTAATAGATGTTTATATATAATCAATTTTATTATAATTTTGGTTATTTTTTTTATAAATACGGGAAATTGATTTATTTATTTATTTTAAAATTTGATAGTATTGATTTATTTTTCTAATTTTATTGATTAAAAATTGTAATTTGACATATTTTAAATAATATAATTTATAAAGATATTGTCGTTG
>JBBPBT010001116.1:4232073-4246129 GCA_037974875.1 Cicer bijugum
ATTTGTAATCAAATCATTGATCTATTATATTTTTTTCAATTAAGTCTTTCTATTAGAACAAAATTAATCAACTATTGATCGATACTACAGAGTTCAATACTGATGCGGACATATTATAATATATTAATAAGCCTCTAAACTATTTGGAATTCTTAAATAGGTCCATAAACTAAAAATATTGTAATCAAGTTCTTGAACTATTATATATTTTCAATTTGATCACTCTATTATAACAAATTTAGTCGACCGTTAGTGAATTAAAACGTGACTTATTATAATATATTAATAGATCCTATAAGTAATTGCCCATTCATAAAAACAGCTTCTTTTGGAAAAAAAACTTAAAATTCAGTGGCAGACATGAAATATAAAAGTTTCTGTTCCACTAAACCAGTCTATAATTTAAAATAATTAACGAAATATTTACTATCTATATTATATATTATAGATACATATTATTATTAAAGAATAAAATTTTGAGATAATCGAGATCTCTTTTCGCTCTAAGAGAATCCACGCCTGTGAGAGAAAGGAACAACCAGTAATAGAAAAGGAGTTTATTATTCTGAAATGTACTAGATCGATGAAAGCGTTTCTCCCAATATAACAATTAACAACAACCAATAATAGAAAATGTTTACAGAAAAAATAAAAAAAAAATAAAGTATTGCTTTTTGGTGGAGGTTCCTTCCTTCCTCACCTGCTCATCATCATAATAATTGTTCAGATATAATCACAAGTAATGGGAGCAAATAAGAATGGGCCACCAAAAACACCGATTACAAATTAAAATGTATTTCTCTACCTTCAATTTTAAATTTATGCCATTTTGCGTTCATAAATTTATAAATTTACATGTCACTTGTGTAGTCGAATTTAGGGTAAGTCACACATATATCCCATTTTTTTATTTTAAATACTAAAATGTTACACATTGAAAAAATAATATCAGAATGTCCTACTTTTTTGCTCCAGTTGTTGGTCGCAACCTGGGGATGCGACCTCCTATTGAAGAAATTTTCAAAACTTAACTGATGCGACCTCCTACATGCATATTTTCATTTTTTTGTTCTCCATTTTGCCCTTATGTATGACATATATATTATATATATTGTTATTACATATTTTAAAATTAATAATAATATTATTATAATTAATTAAAATTATAAAAATATTTAATATATTAATATTATATAATTGTTACTAATTATAATAATAAATATAATAATAATAATAATAAAAAGAAAATTCTATTAATAAAATAAAAATACATTAATTTATTAATATTATATAATTGTTATTAATTATAATAATAAATAGAATAATAATAATAATAATAACAATTAAAATAGTAATAATAAAAATAAAAACAAAATTCTATTAATAAAATAAAAATATATATTAATTTATTAATATTATATAATTGTTACTAATTATAATAATAAATAGAATAATAATAATAATAATAATAAACAGAAAATTCTATTAATAAAATAAAAATAAAAATACATTAAATTAAAAGAAAAAACACATTAAAATAATAATAATAATAATAATAAAAAGAAAATTCTATTAATAAAATAAAAATAAAAATACATTAAATTAAAAGAAAAAATACATTAAAAAGAAAAAGAAAAAAATGCTACAAATAAAAAAAAGATTAAATAAAAATTAATTATGTTACTCTAAATGACCTCCAGTTCCACATCTACGCAGTCGTCGAACTCGTCTAGCCCTTTGAACAATTTGAGGTTGTTGTGGTTGATCCTCATTGTAATCTGTTTGTTGATTAGAACCACTACCACCTGCTTCTGTATCATTTTGAGTTTCAATATTATACATGGAATCAAAAGTCGCATAAGCCAACTCGGGAGTTGTGCAATGAGTACCAAACATAAGGTGTTAAGGTGTGTTACAATCCACTAATGCGGAGAGTCAAGAAAGGTCGCCCAAACGCCAAACGCATTAGAACAGAAATGGACACTACGGATAGAGTCCCAAGAAAGTGCGGATTATGTCAGGTATCTGGTCATACTGAGAAAAATTGTTCAAACGCTGCTGGTACATCTATTCAAAATTGATGTATTTTTTTCTTTTGATTTAATGTCATTTTATTTGAATGTATTTTAATGTATTTTTTCTTTTAATTTAATGTAATTTTATTTTTATTTTATTAATAGAATTTTCGTTTTATTATTATTATTTTAATGTATTTTTTCTTTTAATTTAATGTATTTTTATTTTTATTTTATTAATATAATTTTCTGTTTATTATTATTATTATTCTATTTATTATTATAATTAGTAACAATTATATAATATTAATATATTAATATATTTTTATTTTTATTTTATTAATAGAATTTTCTTTTTATTTTTATTATTACTATTTTAATTATTATTATTATTCTATTTATTATTATAATTAGTAACAATTATATAATATTAATAAATTAATGTATTTTTATTTTATTAATATCATTTTCTTTTTATTATTATTATTATTATTATATTTATTATTATAATTAGTTACAATTATATAATATTAATATATTAAATATTTTTATAATTTTAATTAATTATAATAATGTTATTATTAATTTTAGAATATGTAATAATAATATATATATAATATATATGCCATACATAGGGGCAAAATGGGAAACAAAAAAAATGAAAATATGCATGTAGGAGGTCGCATCCCCAGGATGCGACCATCAGTTAAGTTTTGAAAATTTCTTCAATAGGAGGTCGCATCCCCAGGTTGCGACCAGCAACTGGGGCAAAAAAGTAGGACATTCTGGTATTATTTTTTCAATGTGTGGCATTTTGGTATTTAAAATAAAAAAATGGGATATACTTGTGAAAATCCCTCGAATTTACAATTACAAAGGGTTTTATTTTGAAAATTATTTATTAATATATTGTCTTTTCAAAATTATATATATATATATATATTTTATAGTAAGAAATTATCATTTGGAAAGAAGACTTTTTAAAAGAAGTTTATTTTCACAAAGGTGACTTAGTGTTGGTTTTTTTTTTTAAAAAAAAATATATAAGCAGTCTTTTAAAAAAGGGACTTCATACATTCAAATATATATATATTTTTAAAACTTAATAAAAAAAATAATATAATAATATAATTCATTAGAATTTATTCATAAAAAACAAAAACAAAGTTTATAAAGATTGAGATAAAATTAATGTCGAAGATGGCCTAAGATGACCTTCAGTACCACATTGTCGAAGTTTTTTCACATGTGCGAGATTTTGATAATGTGTTGATACATCATGAGTTTGTTCTTCTTCATCTTCTTGAGGATGTCGAGGGGAAAATGCTACCGAATAACTACTGCCACGTTGAGTCCAGTTAGATATTTGATTTAATGGAGTATATGCATTTCGAAAGCTTGAAATTTGGAAGCTTTGTCAACATATTATTAAATAATTGGGTAGCTGACTCATATGTATTATAACGAGTATTGACCGTATTATACAATAATTCATCTTCGATTAATGCGAAGGATATTCGACAATTGTCTTCTTGTTGTGGTTGTTGGTTGTCAAAATTAATTGTTCCCCTGACGTAAACCCGTATGAGTGATGTAGTGTGTGAGAATAATTATGAGGAGACGGTTGAGTGTCAGACGGTGTTGGTATATAATATTGATTTTATTGTGTTGTACTAGACATTGATTCCTGGAAAAAAAGTTGGGTAGATTATGGTGGAGGTTGGGTAGATTACTCGGTCCGCCTAGATGGTCCTGCAATCTCTCGCTCCACTGACATCGACCCCTTATCCTTTCCGCCAGTCTCTGGTCCAACCACCGTATCTCCAGCTTCTACAGTGGCCTCCGCCTCAACTCTAATTGATGAATCCTTTGCATCTTCCCAAGCTCCACTTATACCAAGCACCTATCTTGAAGGTACCAGATAGTCAATTTTCTTCGAAGTGAGCTCCATGAGGTATACTGCTCCAACTTTTCTACTTGTCCTCAACACCCTCCCCATATAAGTAGTTCTGCTTGAGATAGGAGCGTATACCCAAGCAGTCGACGAGTCTTGGTCAGGAAAGTCTAATAATATTTCCGTTGTCAAGGTAATAGTCGGTGGGACGAACTCGGGTATCATCTGAGGGCAAAGCCCAATTTCCACAATAATTATAAAGGATCACCAACTGAAATTAACAAATAACACTTAAACAAAATTCTTATATTTTCAAATGTTTAAAAGAACCTTTTGTCTTAGCATACTCCTCGAAAGAGTTTTCGTATACTCTTCTCAGATTTTTAATGTTTTCTTTGCAAATTTTAGAATATGACTCATAATGCATTTGTAATATTTTTATTTTATTACTTGATAAGGATAAGGTGCTTGTGCAAGTTTTTCATGGGTGTCTTTTCGTGTGTGTTTATAATGGGTGTCTATTACTCAACTTTGAATTCTATAGAAATAACTTGTTAAGAAAATTTGAAATTTTTTTAAATTGTTTAAGAATGTTTAACTAATTTTTAAGGGCATATTTTCATTTGTCAAGATATGGAGTGTGAGTTTATGAAACATATCACCATGAACAGGATTGGATATTCTATCCAAATTATAAATTTAGTGTCTTATTTTTTATTATGATTAAGTATAGTTTTAGTCATCTATTTGTACTGATTCATTGAATTGATCCATTTATTTTTAAAGTCAAAATTTTTTGTCTTCCCTATAAATTTTTAACAAAAAATAGTGATGTGATATGTTTTAAATAACATGTTATATGTAAAATGATTAACATCGATAACTTCGGAATAAAATACCGTAAAAATTTAACTTTCAACTGCACAATTTTTTCATCTTTGTAATTTAATTAATCACATATAAATAATTAATGCATCTAGATAGTTTTATATTATGTAATTGTATCTTACATTTTTTAAAATATGTCAAATAATCATTTGTTAATTTAAAAGTTTGATAGAGGAATCAAAATTATCGACCTTTAAAATATGAGGATCACTTTCGTAAATCAATACAAATACAGAATTAAAACTACAATTAAATTTTTATTTTTTATGAATCATATATATTTATTGATTAACAAACACATATAATATTCAACATAAAAAGTATACAAAAACACTAATCATTAATTCATTCTAAAGTGAAATAAAATATTATTGAAGAAAAATTAAAATTTTTACACGATAATGAAAAGTTCATACAAATCCAAAATCATATTAGGATTATAAAAAAATTAGTTATGCATGTATATAACCAACAACAACATTCAACACTCAACACTAACATCCAAGTCCAACACCAACATATATATATTTGAACATTCATTAGTAACATCCAACACTAACAAAAGTATTCAACCCAATTAATTTACCCAATTAATTTGTGATGATAAGTTGATACTTTTTTTCTTTAGAGTTTCTTTTTTTTGAAATTTGGGTTAGAATTATATAGTGAATAAAAAGAGTTTAAAGCTGAAACATAAAATACTACAAGACATAAACAATAAAATAATTATTTTAAAAAAAATTTATTTCCGTTCTCGTAAATATTTTTGTTTAGTTTATATCCTTATAAATATAGTTTTATTTTAAAATAGTCATTCAATTTAATTTCTATTACAAAAACTCTAACACTGTCTATATATTTTTGTCTCATCAAGTATTTGTGAGAATGTGTAATAGAAACTACAGTGTCATGAACTCACCAACCACCCCACGGAGATCAATGAGACTCCTGCTTCTTCGACACAACAACAACCCCATCACCCCCAAATCTTAGCAAAAAGAGTTTTTTCTTTGTTGGATTTAATAAGGGTTCCACCACCAACAACATAACCTTAAATTTATGTGCAGTGATCGAAAACAAATAAATATTTCGTTTAACAAACAACACTCAAAAGAATAATTGGCCAT
Source organism: Cicer bijugum (assembly GCA_037974875.1). Lineage (NCBI taxonomy): Eukaryota > Viridiplantae > Streptophyta > Magnoliopsida > Fabales > Fabaceae > Cicer > Cicer bijugum. The sequence goes on from JBBPBT010001116.1 coordinate 4,237,998, forward strand.
GCATTTTATTCAATATAAACTTAATAAAGCAACACGATAGCTAAATTTTCTCAAAACCAAATAACACGACAGTTAATTTTGTAATTTTATTTTAATGTTGTACCAAAAGCTTCAACTTTTTTCTCCCTACGAGCAACGTGTGAACCAAAAACTTGTAGGACCTTGGTAATGACACCAACAAGAACAACATTTGCTCCTCATATGAGATTTTATGTTTACATTCAACTATTGACATAAGTGCATTGATGTGGTTATGGAGATTACATTTCATCTCCATTTTGAGTTGGTACAACTCTATCCTCAAGCAAATGCAATTTGTTTGAAACTTCGTTGTGTAAAAGGTCTTAAGCTTTTCCCAGAAAGCATTCATTATGCCTTCTTCAACATATTATATTTGATCTCTAGAGCTCTAGCCAATCAAATTGTACTCACAACCTTTCTTTAGGTTCTACTCCAATCACTTCCACTTATGGTAGTTGACTTATCTTCTTTTAACTAAAGTTAGATCAACACCATGATGCACCAAGAGGTCTTGTATAGTATTTTGCCACGTGACTTACTTTTCCTATCCAATAATGAAACCTCAAAATTTTGTAGGTTCTCTGTCATAGCTCTAATACAAATGTTTGAATAAATTTCGCTTACACCAAATATATTAGACGTAATATACACGCCACAAAAGAAATAATAAGAGAGTCTCATAATTTACATGATTTGACACCTCTTTGTTGATTATCATAAATCCTTAACAATTATATTCATTATTTCATATTAGTTTACAACAATAACACAAAAAAAAAACTTAATTTCTTAATAAAATAATTCAAACAAAAACGTTGTCTCAAAATGAAAATACTTCATGTTTTACCAACAATCCAAGTTGCCTTTGTTCATGTGGAGAGACATTTACAACCATGTGATCAATGTGATTACATCTTGTCTCAACTCAATCGTGACGATGAAAAAAGAAAGACAACAGATCCTCCATCATTGTCATTTCCTATTTCATGGACATTCGGCATTTTCTCCTTAACATAGGGACAATCTATAATCACAAGTATGTGAGTTACAAATTCATTCCTTTCCTATCCTAAGCCTCAATTTCACAACTTAAGTTTCCTTTCACCCATTGTTTTCACATTCCACGACCATATGCAGCATATATAAGGAAATGATCTAACCTTCCAATTTAAAAATCACAATTTATGCCATGAAGATATTACTGGGATGAGTCACGGAATAGGTCGCAAACTCATTATATAGTGACGGAAGCAAACTCACATATGTATATGTTTTCTATCCAATGTGGGACTTTAGTATTTATAGAGTTGAAAACTACTCAAAATATAAGAGTTTTCTAACGTGTGATTTCAAAAAAAAAAAAAAAAAAATTAATTCACACTATGTTCCAACAATGCCCACAGTGGGGATCTTTTAAAGAGCCGCCAGGTGCCATGGCACCTCCTTTATTTAAAAAATAAAAGAAAAAATAACATTTTCAATTTCTCCTGTCCGGCTCCCTCCCTCTTTATTTATTAAAAAAATAATAATAATTACTAAAATATCCCTCAAACCTTTATGGTTTTGAGAAACTAACATCCGCATTTTCAATTTCTCTCTATCAACTATGAACTATGAACGTAGCTTTTTGGTAAGTAATTAACTTAAATTTATTGTTACTCTATATCTCACATTTAAAATTTATCTTCAAAATATTGACATATATTTTTAAACATTTTTAAAAGCTATGTTGGTATATCAAAATAATAGTGATAAATTATTAAAATATTTTTAAACTATATGGTTTTGAGTAATTTTTTCCTCTCTCTCCTCCATTTAGGTACCTATCTCATATTTTCTGTATATTCTCTCTTAGAAATTATACTATTAAAATATAATAAAATTAATACAATAAACTCTATAAATACATAAACTATACATAAGGATAAACTGACTAATCTCGAACAAACAAACTCTAACACTTTAATTAGCAACTCAACTATTAATTATTAAGCTTTTTCATGTTAATCATTGATATATGATATAGTATGATACTGTTTTTGAATTGTGAATTGTTTAAATTAATATATGTATTTTTTTAGGAGTACACAATATTTAAACATAAAAAAATTGATGCATTTTTTCAAGATGAAATTTTTTGACAAAGATAAAAATTATAAAATGAATATATTTTATTTGATTGAATTGTGTGAGTTATGTGATTTGTGAAAATTGTGACTTGTGAAAATTGAAATTCTAATTTTTTTCAACTTGTCTACTATGTATGAATTGTGTGATACTCTAAAAAAACTATATGACTTTTAAAAATTTCAATTATAATATTTCAGTTAATACTTGTCGCTCCCGGCTCCCCCAAATATTTTGTGCAAGATCCGCCACTGAATGCCCCACTTGAATTTAAAAAAAATGTTTCTTTCTAATGTGAGACTTCCATAAATTTTTAAATTCACACAATAACATACTCTATGTTCCAACAATCCCTCACTTAAATTTAAAAAAATGTTTCTGATATAGCATCAAACACTTCTATAAGATTGTGCACCAACAAAGGTGTATATTGACTTGAACCTTTGCATAATAAGTAAGATTCAGATTAACAAAAGTGACTTGTAGTCTTGAACTATATCTCTGACATCAAACCCACACACAATTTTTTTATAGGTGTATTCTCAAAACCCTGTGTATTATCCTGCACGTGTATCCCAATATAGTGAATGCTCTAGGAATTATGCCTCGAAATTTCATAAGAAGCGACCCCACTTTCACATTCACATATGTGAGTCTATCAATAGTACTCCTATAGCTAGATAATTCATTCTATATAAAGTGTAGATCTCATTAAGAGTTTCTATTACCTAATCTCATATCACTTCACGACTTGTTATTACCCATTGAACCTAATTCTTGGGATCTCAAGTCTTTTAGGTCGGGTTACGATAATGAGTGACTCTATAGGCATTACTTTCATCATTTTGGATGTATTTATGACTTTCTCTCTATCTAACCTTTTCGTCAAAGAATTTGTTAAATTCTCATTAGTGCATACATGATCCACTATAATAGCTCATTTAGAAAGTAACTCTCTAATAACATTGTGCTTACGACGAATTTGTCGTCTCTTATCGCTGTAATAGCGATTCTCAATCTTTGCAATAGCCACGATACTATCGCAGTGGATCAACACATTTGTCATAGGTTTTTCCAATAAAGAGATCTCAACTAGGAAACATCTCAACTAGCTCGCTTCTTCACTAGTAGTAGCTAGTTCTATCATTTCACACTCCATAGTGGATTGAGCTAAGATTGTATGTTCTTCGATTTCCAAAATACAACACCATTAGCTATACTAAAATATAGTCATTGGTTGCTTTGAAGTCATCTGATAAAATATACCAATTAGCAACATTGTATCGTTCAAGGACGACATAAAATCTTTGATAATGTAATGTGAGACTCATAGTTCTTTTTAGGTATCTCATGACTCTTTCGATAGATTGTCAATGCTCCATCATTGGTCTACTGATAAACCTGCACAACAGTCCCACAATGTAGGCAATGTCGGGTCTAGTACAATCAGTGTCATACTTGATGCTGCTAGTGATGCTTGCATATTCAGTTTGTTTAAAATCTTCACCAATGTTCTTTGAAAAGTTTCACACTTAGATCATATGGTGTGCAAACAGGTTAACAATTAAAGTATTTATATTTATTTTGGTTTTTTTTCAACACAGTGAGGCTGATCCAAGGAAATTTCATTTTCTGGCCAAGTAATCTTGATTTCAAGGATTATATTCGCTTCTCCGAGGTATTTCATATCAAAGTTGTTACATGACAACGATTTCACAATATTTACAACATGAATTTTTGAATCAAATATGAGTAAGTCGTCTACATAGAGACATATGATAATGCAAATATCATTTTCAGATTTCTAGTAAGTACATTTTTCACTTTCATTCCCTTTAATCTCATTCAATATAATCAAGTTATCAAACTTTTCATGCCGTTTTTTAGGAGCTTGTTTAGGACCATACAATGATTTATCTAACTTTTAGACCTTGTTTTCTTGTCCTTGAATTATAAAACCTTCAGGTTGTTTCATATAGATTTTTTGTTTGGCCACCATTAAAAAAAGCTATTTTAACATCCATCTGGTATATCACCAGATTATGAATAGCCGCAAGTGATATGAATACCCTAATGGATATTATTCTAGTGACTGGTGAAAAAGTGTCAAATAAGTCTATATTTTCTCTTTGTCTAAAACCTTTGGCTACAAGGCGTGCCTTGTGTTTTTCTACAATTCCATCGGGTTTTAGTTTCCCTTTCAAGATCCATTTACAACCTATTGGTTTGCAACTAGGAGGTAAGTCTGCTAAATGACAGGTCCGGTTAGACTCTAGAGAATCTATGTCATCATTTATTGCATCTTGCAATAATTCTGCATACTTCTTTGAGTTTTTGTTTTGCCTTGTTTGTTGCTTCGAGTTACAGGAACGTGACTTGGGATTGAGGATTCAGACATAAGTCAGACAACCTTAAGTTTGAAAATAAGACAAGTTCAGTTGTCTTTTTTTTCACTATCTCATAATGAGTTGTTTTATTTTTAGATTTAGGAACTCTATTCAAAACATATCAAATAAGCAATATTCATGGGTTGAAACTACTACTTATTTCACTCTGCTTCGTTGTGTTCATTTTAAAAATTAAAATAAAGGCTAGTAAATTGCTTAATCATCCTAGTCAAATTACTAAATAATTAAAAATATCTTAAACTGTTGTTATTTTATCTTTTGAATAAAATATTAGTTATTTTATTTTAATTCACTTTTCAATGATTAGAATTGTTAACACTGAACGGGTAATAAGTACTTCTTTCATATCAAAACTTCTATACCATTTCATATCAACACTGAAAGGCTTAATTGTACTTTTGGTCCTCCTATTTTAGCTGAATCGTGAAAGTTGTCCCCCCATTTTGTTTCTCATCAGTTTTGGTCCAAAACTTGATGAAATTTAATTTTTTTGCATTTATTTAAGTCACATAATGCCTCAAAAATCTCATTTGCAACAATTGTATATGAAATCTATGATCATAAATGGTATAGTACGACTTTAAAAAATGAAATTTCATCAAGTTTTAGACCAAAATTCTACCTGGAGGACCAAAACTAGGGAGAAATAAAATGGGGGGACTACATTCGCAATTCAGCTAAAATAGAGAGACCAAAACTGCAATTAAGTCAAAATTAAAAAAAAGATAATAATTGAAATCCAGAATAATAATTTTATCAAATTATAATGTCTTATTATACATGTGTCTTATGTGAACTATGTAACAAATAGATTTTTGTCAAAAAAAAAAGTAACAAATAGATTGCATATATTAATTACTCTATTTTTTATATTTGAAGTAAACCAAATTAATAATTATATGGAATATATTTAAGTTATCCTTGTAATAAAATTATATTTAATTTATTAAATAATGTTAAATTATTCATTTTAAAAGTTTTTGCAGCTTTTAATAAAATGCTCTTATATTATCATTAATTGTCATACAAATTTTAATTTGTCAATTTAAAAACTATAAATACTTCACTACAAACAATTTGAAAAAACAAATAATCCTACTTACTCCGTTCCCTATTACAAGCAAAGAAAATTATAGGAGTTGAGTTTAACGAAAGTAATTAGACTCGTGCCTCAAATAAAATTTCTTTCGACAAAAGAAACCTATAGCAAAACAAAAAGATACTAACTTACAATTTCAAAAGATCAAAGGAGATATCCTATAAAGCAACTTTATGTTGTTATATCATAGTGCATCATTCAATCTGCCACATCATATTGTATAATTTTTAAATTAATGACAATTATTTAATTATTTATTGTCGTGTTACGATTTATTATTATTGATTATCGGTATAAAACAATTTTACCATAGCTGTAGACCTCCTTTCATATTCTCTTTTAATAATACTCGTTATTCTGAATTTTCGTCTGCTCATCTTTTCTTTGTTCCTTGTAACAGTAATATATTATGCTTACAAGATGAAAATATACAAGATATATGATCAATGATTTGAAAAAACATAAATTCCTTCAAAATTATATGTATTTTAATCTTTCATGTTCAAATTTGAAACAACATAAAATGTTTGAAATGCATCCTACTCCTAGTCCCCATGGCCCTACTAGATTGGTTAGTGTTGCATTAATAATTTTAGTCTCAATTTGTTTTATAGTGTTTATGTTCTTTTTCGAATTAGAAATATATCAATTTTTTATTTTACCTATTTTTATTTATATTTTTGAGACCGAAGAATATTAATTAAACTATTACTACATATATTCATGTGTTAATTAGAACTACCATATGTAAGTTTTTCATATGTTCAAACCTTATAACTCATTGAACTAAAAGGATTAATGTCATGTGTGATGCAGTGTATGGAATATTTGAAAGAATGGCTTTCTATGAGATATCATCAAATTTGTTTGTATATTTGACAAAGAAACTTCACCAAGGAACTGTCACCTCTTCAAACAATGTCACCAATTGGATTGGCACCATTTTCATTGGTCCAATATTAGGAGCTTACATTGTTGATTCTCACCTAGGTCGCTATTGGACTTTTGTCATTTCCTCCCTTATCTATTTATCGGTAAGTCATTCAATATTATTTAAACTCTTTGTAGCATCTAAATATTGATTGTGAACGTCTCTTGGTGTCTGACACATGTCAATGTCTGAACCAAAACATTGATTACATTCAACTAATTCATTTTTTTACTGGTGTCAACGTATCAATGTTCTATCTATGTTAGTATTGGTGTTCATGTTTCTGTGTCCGACACACATTGATCCTCGACACTCATATGACACTTGTTTGAAAACTCAAACAAACGTTCCAAATTTTTTTCTTTACTTCGATACACCTTGAACACATATGCAGAGGTTAAGTATGTGTCATAGCAATAATTAATGATCAATGAGGGATTAAATATATTAACTTTGATTATCAATTTAGAGCTTTTTATATATAATGTTCATATATATCTAATTTACACATGAATTTACCACATTTCTTTCATTTTGGCTTATATTTGGAGGCAGAGAGTAGTTATAACTACTTGTTCGACACTATACTCTATTTGTCCCTATATAATTTACATTTGTAACGTCAACGTGTCTGTGTCTATGTCATATCATGTGTTTGTGTTCGAGTTTGTTCATGATTGATGGTTATAGAATCTTGATAACGTCAATGTGTCTGTGTCTATGAAAGTTTCTTTGTCAAGATTATGCAAAAGTGGACTAAGAATCCTAGAGGAATCACTCTCCTTCAAAGAATAAGCATAGGATTCATAATCCACATTTTGATAATGATAATTGCATATTTAACTGAAAAACATAGACTTAATGTTGCAAAACAACATGGTGTAGTCGAATACAAAAGGTTGATTCCATTGAGCATATTCATTTTGACTCCTCAATTTATACTTATGGGAATTGCGGAAGCCCTTTTAGAGGCCGCAAAAATCGAGTTTTTCTATGATCAAGCACCAGAAAGTATGAAGAGCCTCGGAACTTCGTATTCGTTGACTACTACCGGAATTGGTAGCTTTTTAAGCACTTTTCTTCTCTCAATAGTTTCACACATCACTGAGGAACATACATGGTCACATCAAGGGTGGATAAAGAACAACTTGAATGTTTCTCATCTTGATTATTACTATGGATTTTTGGCAATATTAAATATCATGAACTTTATGTTCTTTATGGTTGTTTCAAAGTCCTATGTATATAGAGCTGAAGTTTCAGATTCTTTGAAAGTGATTGAAACAAAATTGACAGAGAAGATATGTTCAAAGTAAAATCAAGTGAATTTAAATTGATTAGAAAACATGTATAAATTATCCATGCCTGTGATCTTGATGATGCTTCAATTTTTTTCCATTGTTTCTTGTATGAATTAGGAATATCAAAAGAACTAGATGCACTAAATGCATAAGAACTATAACATGTTTAAAGAATAATTAAAAGGGTTTAAAATAATTTTTCCAGTTAATAGTATATAATCCAAAGATAACAATTCACGTGTAAA
>JBBPBT010001116.1:4248594-4275588 GCA_037974875.1 Cicer bijugum
TTTTTGAAAAATATTAAAATTTTACCAATAATTCATTTATTGTGATTTTTCTCTCAATTAATTTTTGCATTCGGTACAATATTGTTGGAATTTTTTATATCAATATTAATTTAGTGTAGTGAATGATGAATCAAACATTCCAAATTGAAAAAAAGACCACAATAAAGTGCTACTTGACCAAATTTTTCCCAATATTATCACTATTTTATTTTAAGGGAAAATATGTCATTCAAATTATAACATAGTCAATATTTTAAGAAGAAAAAAATTGCTACTTGACCAAATTTTTTTGAGTGACCAAAGATGGTGGCACATTTTCTTCTATTCATTTCATTAATTGATTAGTTAGTGATATATTAATATTAATATAATAATTAATAATTAAAAAAATAGATGCATTCAATTTGAAATTACAAAATTGCCGTCATTTTTTGAGGAAAAAAATTGTTACTTGAACGCCTTCTTTTATTATTATAATTATTAATACGATAGCTTGAGCAACCTTAACATATTATTAATATGACTATTAAAATATTTGTACATAAGTATGGCTTGTTGTTTACTTTATATTGAATGAATATACATTCATAGATTTTATTAACGAGTTTAATTCTTTTGAGATAGTAGATTTTGACATAATTTAGACAATTTCAAGTTCGAACATAACAAAAAAAAATTCACTATCTCATAAGAAGATATTTTGTTTTTAGATTTAAAAACTCTATACAAAACATAACAAACATTCAATAAAGTTTTCCCAAACAATGAGATGCAGCACTAGCGTTAAACATGATAACAATAATTAGTTCAATAAGAGTTATGTTGTTTCTTTCAGCATTGCCATTCATTTCAAATGAATATGGTGCAAATATTTCGTGTATAATTTTATGTATAAAACTAATTAAGCAAACTAGAATCATACTTGGCTCCTCTATCACTATGAAACATCTTAATCTTTCGACTAGATTGATTTTCAATTTCAGGTGCAAAAATTCTAAACATGTCAAACACTTCACTTTTATTTTTCATTAGATATTCAAAAGTATATTTATAATGATCGTCAATAAAAGTAATAAAATAATATTTTTTATTTCTTGTTAACGTCCTATTAAGTACACATATATCAGAGTGTAATAAATCTAAATACTCAGATTCTCTAACTATATATTTATGTGAACTAATTGTTATTTTATCTTGACCACAAAAATCACATTTTTCAAAATCATTTAAAGATAATTTCAGAATTGAACCTAAGTGACTTAAATTTGAAATCATATGTATTCACATGACAGAGTCTAACATGCAAAATACTAAAATTACACAACATATAAGTAGAAGATACATTTTATTAAATTCGAACATTTAATTTAAATATGTCATGAGTGACGTACCTTAATTGACGATCTCACGAGTTATCTTCTAAATTTCACTGGAGTGATCCTCCACAGATCTGTCATCTGATACTCTAATACATAAGGTAGGAGCTAATAGTATTGCTGGAATTGTAGTAATCATACAGATCATCAACAATTCCATTAAGAATATTATTTTTATAGTAGTAGGAAATCATTATACTCTCATGGGTTAACTCTTCAACTTTTTTATCCTTTATGTTTGTCTCAATAAAATATTTTATTGAAATAAGAGGTACCAGATCTAGTAATCTCTTCGGTTGACATGACAGAAAGAAACGTCTTAAAATTGTTGTTCTTTTAGTTTCAAAAAATTGTTTTAAAATAAATTTATGTCACTGAAGATATTATTGAGTTGAATCGCGAACTAGACCGCTTTCTTTAAGACGTTTCACGGTCCTCAGAATAAAACAATCAAACAAACTGTAGGCGATTAAAGTCACTCTTAATATGTAGGTTAAACTCAATATGACGATTAAAGTCACTCTCAATATGGCGATATGTCAATTAAAGCAATTCGCAATATAGTATCCAACAAACAAAGGGGATAAGTGGCTCAAAAATACATTGAGCAGAAAAGAAGGAGAAAAGATAAAGTTGGAAAATACATTCAACTTTACTTTGGTATACTTTTCACGAAAGTTGAGAAATGGATCAAACGTTACTTTGGTGTACTTTTTACAATAATTTGACACTATTTATATAATAATAAAAACAAATTCATATATGTTTTCTATCCAATGTGAGACTTCAATACTTATAAAGTTTAAAATTAATCAATATATGAGAGTTTTCCAATATGAGACTTCAAAAAATTTTAAATTCATACACTAACATACTCTATTTATCATATTTATAGTTTGGTGTGATCTAATAACTCAAACACTTTTTTTGGTTAAATAATGTTATGTTTTAAATTATTTTGTAAATTAATTTTAAGAAAGTGTTTTTAATTTTAAAATTTTTTAATTGTTTGATTGAGTTTTCTTTTTTAATTTTTGAAAACTATTTTGTAAATTAATTTTATGAAAGTGTTTTTAAGAAGATAATTTTAAAAATATTTGTTTGACCATTCTATTTCTAAAAACTATTTTAGAGATGAGAAAATGAAAAAAATTATCTGATAAGTTTGTTTTTAAAATCTATAAAATGAAAATTTTATTTGATACAAATATTTAAAACTGAATATAATTATTAAAATGAAGGAAATTAAAGATATATAATAGATTTGGCCAAATTCAACGTAATTCGAGCTGTGAATTAGTGGTATTTATTGTGTCGTTTTGATTGATTATAAGACAAACGTCATTTGATCAAAAAATAAAGTACTCGTGATTCAATTTGATTTTGAATGACATTTTTAAAAATTTGATATGATCCAAATTAATATTGTTTAAATTATATTAATTTTTTGTTGATTCAAATTATAATTATAAAATATTAATTTAATATTGTTACTATAAAGTTATATATAAGCAACAAAATTGAAGCAAAATATAATGAATAATATTCTAAAAATCAACATTACAAAACAACATTGATAGATTATCTTTGGAATATATGAAATAGTAAAATAAATATTAAATTAAAAAAATAAGTAATATAAAAAAATTAAACAAACAAATAATAGATTGAAGTAATATTTTGTTTTTGATAGAAGCAAATTTAGGGTGAGAGAATGGTGCTCCAGTCCAAGATAGGAAATACCTCAAGATCATTGAACATTTAAAGATGAATTTACATTTGTCTCGCTTCAATGATATCAACAAGAATCGTAATTGTCTTTTTACTACTAGAATTACATTAAAGTAATACATCATACTAATAAAAAAAAGTATATTAAAACCTTTATTTATATTGTTTTATTTAATTTTAAAAAATAAATCTAAAATTCAATATGATCCGAACAGACTTCACAAAAGAAGATCTAAATATATATATAATAATTTTAATTTTATATGTTTTTGTTTAATTTGCAATTTTATTTGAATCGATTTAAATGTGAGCACTCATCATCATCATATGAATACACAATCCTCCATCTATATATATTTTTTTTTAAAATATAAAGATGGTTGAATTTGAATACATATGCATTTTCTTTTTTATTTTAATTACTATAATATTTTTTTTGATAAACAAACTAACAATAAATTGCCATCACAATAAAGGTTAAAACAAATGCAAAATACATGATTTGTTAAGTCGTCTTTAAGTTTGCGGCTCCATTTGATTGCTATTTTTTCATAAAATAAGTTGTAAAATATTATTATTATGTCATTAATAAAAATTACTCATCTTCCGTGTGTTTGCGGTTTAAAACAAAAATGGAGAATTAAAAAAGAAAACTAGATAAAGCTCTTTCTATTTTTTAGTTTTTAAAACAGAAAATTAAAAATAATTTCCAAAACTAATATTTAAAAATTAGCATTTCGAATAAGTTTTTAATTTTTAATTTTTTGAAAACTAAAATACAGTTTTTGAAAAGCAAATCAAACTAATATATTAGCCCCTGTGATGTAATGATAAGCCAAATATCAAATTTATACTAAAAAAAAAAAAAAAGCCAAACATCAAATTTTATTGATGTTGATTACATTCAACATTGACATTATATTTGGCCTCTGGAAAATGAAACCGTCGCTATTAAGATAACAAAAATGTTTTTGCTCCAAAAAAATATATGATATGCCTATGGAAGAGAATAGGATCGTGAATGAATACACACAAGATGGAACTGTGGATCTTAAAGGAAAACCTGTTCTCAAATCCAAAACAGGTGGCTGGAAAGCTTGCTCCTTCCTAGTTGGTAGCCTCTCTCTCACAAAATATTATGATCATTTTCATGTGTTTTTGTTATAAAATTACTTTTTTTTCTTCTCTCTAACCAGAATAGTTAACATCACTTGAATTATAAAATTACTTCATTTTAAGTTAAGGATTGAATCTTAAAAAGTTATCAAATACTTTCTTGAAATATTTGATGTTTTTAATAAATAAATAAATTCAAAAAGAGTATGTGAAATTGTAATAATTTAGATTTTGAGTTTAATTTTTACGTAGAAAGTTTTGCACCACGAGCTAGAAGTGTTCATTAATATTTATGATTAGAGTCAAACATTTATGATAATTTAATAATAATAAATATGTCTTTGATCTTTACAATTATAATTTTTTATTTATTTTAGTTTTGATAAGTTTTTTTGTTTAGTTAATATCTCTGCAAATGCATATTCATTTTAAAATGATTAGATTGTTTTTTAAAATGAAACTAAAATTGGGAACCCTAATTTTAGTTGTCTCCCTCTTACATTTACCCCATTATCTCTCTCTTCTCATTGTCGCCATCTATTATCTCCCTCTTCTCACCCTCAAACAACGCCATCACCATTGTGTTTGTGTTTCCCTCTTCTTTCTCAAAGAATGACGTTGTCTCCTTGCACGACAACGTCAGTTTCGATCACCACCGTGTCTCAACTTCTCTTTCGCGAGCTTAGTGTTCTATATCGCTTCCAAAACCAATTTTGGCCATGAGCAAAACATCTTTGTGACCACTCTTTATTTCCTTTGCAAAAGAAATCATGATCATCCATATCAAAAAATGAGTCATAGACTTTTGCCTTCGATCAATGACGAGTTCGTGACTAGTGTTGGTGAAAGACAACAACGTCGTCGCTCGAGAATTGCGATGTTAGGTTTGTTTTAGGGAAGAGGAAGACTAAAAAATTTGAAATTATTTTTAGGTTAAATAATGTTATGTTTTAAAATATTTATTGATAATTTTTTAGTTCATATTCAAGTTAAACAATATTAATTATTTAATTATATTCAGGTTAATAATGTTAATTATTTAATTAATTTTTATGTCACCTAACAGAGTTTGCCATCTAACAAATTTTTAAACAGAAACATATAAATTATTCTAAAATTAATATGTATTTGTAAAAGACATGTTGTTTCGGAATTTTAAAAAACCTTTAGAAAAATAACTTATGCCACCGAAAATATTATAGGATTGAGTCGCGTACTAAGTCGCTCTCTTTAAGACGTTTCGAGACACTGCCCAAATTGTACAAGTAGCCCAGATACTCTGTATCGGAGTTTTACTGCACAGTAGAATACCGTTCTAGAATTACACCCTCAATATGACAGTCAAATGACTACCACTCGTAATATGGCACTAAGGCCACTCAAAAGAAATAGAAGAAAAAGTAAGAAGGGGGAGAAGTGAAAAAAACCTTAGATACGAAGAGCTTTTGATGTGATTTTTCAACTTAGGAGAACCCTCTATTTATAAAGTATCATTATTTTCAACACATGTTAATACAAAAAAAAAACTTACAAGTAACACAAAAAAATTTATCATTGCAAGGATATATATTTAAATCTTTAATTATTATTATTAATTAATTATGGAAAAAACTCTTTATATATATTGAATTGAAATTGTAAGTTAAATACTCATAATTCATGGTCTTTTCAGTTAATCCTTAAAGTTGAATCCTTAATATCAACTGAGCTATGTCACGTACCTTCCAATCATTCCAACCATTCAGGACGCTCCAACCCAAGCCAGGTTTGGGTTTGCCGCTACCTTTCCCCAACCCATTAGCTCCAACCAATTGAGCTATGGCACGTACCTTCCAACCAGGACGCTCCAACCCAAGCCGGGTTTGGGTTTGCCGCTTGGGTTTGGGTTTGCCGCTACCTTTCATGGGTACCAGTTGGTTGGAGCGCCAAACCCTAATGGGTTGTGAAAGGTTTACAGAACCCTCTTGATACCATGAAATTTTAAAAAAGGGCTGAAATACAAAGTGTACCGAAAATTTCAAAAAGGGCTGAAATTTCCGGTAAAGAAACCGGAAAATTGAAAAATTCTGTAGTGAAAAATACATACCGTAAATTTCATTTTTGAAATTTCCGGTAAGCCATCCGAAAATTTCAAATTTCCGGTATTGATTTTGAACTACCGGATTTTTCAATTTTCCGGTGACCTTCTCGAAAATTTCAAAAACTAAATTTCCGGTACGTATTTTTTCTTTTTGTTACTTTTTTACTAAATTTTTTAAGAATATTTTGGGTATTTCACTCAAAAAACATTAAATTAGAGAGGTAGGAGTTTAAATGAGAGATACAAAAGGCAATAGTCGTCAAATAGAGTCACTCTATTCAACAATCATAAATTGAGAGCCACACTTCCATAATGTGAATGCTTGCTCCTTGAAATTAGGGATCGCAATTAGATTTAATGTTATTAGCACTCAGCAAATAATATTTATAATGAATAGGCTCAGGTAATTATTGGAGGAAGGATGGTCAACCATCTTAAAATGTGATGTTAGAATCATTTTTCTTCATCAAACAAATTCACCTTAATATGAAACAATTCAAAAATTGTATCAGAAATAAACTTCAATAGTAACTTTAAGATGAGTTACTTTATTTAATAATTTGTTATAAATAATAAATTTTAATAATTTAACTGTCAAATTAAAAAGAATTATTAAGTAAATCAACTTTTCAAATTTTTATAAAATTTTAAAACTAATTGATAATTCATCAAATAATTTTAATTGAACATATAGTAGACTTTTAATCAGACATTCTCTTATGATCTTCTACAAAAAAAAAATGTTTTCAAACAAAGTAAAAAAACCTCTCTTTCTCTTTCCTCTTCTCCTCCCAAAGCCTTGTATTATGAAATATTAAAAGTTAAGGATAGTTATATACCTATAGAAGAGTATTAGGTACATGAATAATATATAAAATAGAACCTTAAATATATGATTAAAAAATATGAAACTACAAACCTTATTACCGATTAAAATAAGTGCATGGCATGTGTGATGCAGTGTATGGAATACTTGAAAGAATGGCTTTCTATGGGATATCATCAAATTTGTTTGTTTATTTGACAAAGAAGCTTCACCAAGGAACTGTCACCTCTTCCAACAATGTCAACAATTGGGTTGGAATTGTTTTTATGACTCCTATATTAGGAGCTTATGTTGCTGATGCTCACATTGGCCGATATTGGACTTTTGTCATTTCCTCCCTTATTTATTTATTGGTAAGTTTTTCAGTTACATTTAAATTGTGCAGTGGTTGCGTGAATTATTATTGTATGTTCAAACCTAATTGGAAATTATGTTATTTGTGTGAAAGATAGTCATTAATTGATGGAACTAGTTCTTGAGTGATAGAATATAGAGACAATTTGTATTTTTACTTATATTTATATTTATTATTAATGGTTATTATATCCTAGTTAGTTTTTAGGGACAAATTGTTTTATGAGCTTGTGGAGAACTACTAGCAACAAATCATCATCCATTCCCTTTTCAATATCTTCTTCGATATTTAAAGAAATTCGTTTTAATCTCACTAAATTATGTGAGTCGCATTTCTCATTTATTAAAACTTATTTTCAAAGTGATATGACTATCATAAATTTCACCTAATAATAACACGAGAATTATAAAAAATAAAATAAAAAGTGTTAAAAAGAAAGTGTTGTTTGTATTCCTCTAATTATTTTGGGTTGGTTTAAATCATTCATGAGTTTTGGTGACTAGCAGGGTATGTGTTTGCTTACACTATCAGTCTCCCTTCCAAGCCTAAAGCCACCTGAGTGCCATGAAATCAATGTAACAAAATGCAAAGAAGCTTCTACATTCCAACTAGTTGTGTTCTATGTTGCACTTTACATTTTAGCAGTAGGAACAGGTGGAACCAAACCCAACATTTCCACCATTGGAGCTGACCAGTTTGATGATTTTGACCCTAAAGAGAAGGCACTTAAGCTCTCATTCTTCAATTGGTGGATGTCATGCATTGTCCCTGGTTCACTATTTGCATTCACAGTTCTAGTGTATATTCAAGATAATTTGGGTTGGACTCTTGGTTATGCTATTCCAACTATTGGATTTGCAATATCAATCATCATATTCTTGGCAGGCACACCTTTCTATAGACACAAATTACTCTCTGGAAGTCCCATCATTAGTATGGCTAAGGTCATTGTGGCAGCTATAAGGAAATGGAATGTAGTTGTTCCTGAAGACCCAAAAGAACTATATGAGTTTAGTTTGGAAGAGTACAGAGAGAAAGGGGAAATAAAGATTGATCCAACTCCAACATTTAGGTATAAATTCTAGCATACTTTCTCATCCACTTGATGTTTGGTTTTACTATGAAAAAATGTTGATTCTTGTATTAACAAATGAATGTACAGGTTCCTTAATAAGGCTTGTGTTGACACTGGTTCAAGTACTAGTAGTGAGTGGGAAATATGTCCAATAACACAAGTAGAGGAGACCAAACAAATGCTAAGGATGACCTCCATTTGGGTTGCTACATTTATTCCTAGTGCAATGATTGCTCAGATAAATACCCTTTTTGTAAAGCAAGGAACTACTCTTGACAGAGCCATTGGAAACTTCAATATTCCTCCATCAAGTTTAGCTGCATTAACAATTTTGACCATGATTATCACTTACATACTCTATGAAAGTTTCTTTGTCAAGATTCTGCAGAGGTTGACTGAGAACCCCAGAGGGATTACTATTCTTCAAAGGATGGGCATAGGATTCATAATCCACATAGTGATAATGATAGTTGCATATTTTACTGAAAAACATAGACTTAGTGTTGCCAAAGAACATGGTGTAGTTGAAAATGAAAGACAAGTTCCCTTGACCATATTCATTTTGGCTCCTCAATTTGTACTTATGGGAATGGCTGAAGCCCTTTTAGAGGCGGCAAAAATTGAGTTTTTCTATGACCAAGCACCAGAAAGCATGAAGAGCCTCGGTACTTCCTATTCCTTAACTACCACAGGCATTGGTTGTTTCCTTAGCACTTCTCTTCTCTCAACAGTTTCACACATCACCAAGAAACATAGTCACCAAGGATGGATTTTGAACAACCTTAATGATTCCCATCTTGATTACTACTATGCATTTTTGGTAGCACTAAATGCCCTGAACTTTTTCTTCTTCATATTTGTCTCAAAAATCTATGTATATAGAGCTGAAGTTTCTGACTCCCTAAAAGTGCTTGAAACAGAGCTAAAAGAGAGATCAGCAGTTTTAAGTGACAAAACTGATTGAATCCACATTATAAAAGATAGTTTAATTGTCGTTATGCAAATTGAAATACGGCATAAAATGCAACAGGTATAAGAAAAATTTTGAAAATGTAATATAGCTTTTCCATTATATGTCTTGAGTTTTTTTGTTACAACTATTGTGCAAGACTTTATTATCCTTCATCTGATCTATGTATGGAAAATAATGAATGTCATATAACTGGTTATGTATTTTAGCCTATTCATAGATGAAAAGACTTCATAGAAGCAAATTGAGGTTGGTTGTTTGAACAATAGTTGATCCAAATAAGGAACATATAAATAAATAAAAAGCTGATCCAAATGAACAGTTAAATCCCAAAATCAAAGACATTGCTATTCAGTGAGTGGACATTATCCCTCATCATTCATTGATAAATAACAAACATAACCATGATATGTTTCTCAAAATTAATTGACAGTATACAGATATTATTATTAACAAATTACATTAAAATATGCCAAATGACAAGTTTAGGTAGCATAGTTTAAATCCGCCCAGAAGGTTTCTCTGATATGGTCCAGCCATAATTGCTACAGCATAAAAACAAATAAAAGTAGCAATAAAGCCACAGCAACTTGAGCCACTCATCTTTCCTAAATGATAACTGGCACTGCCTTATTTTGATTTGTGCTATCCACCAGTACAGTCACACCCCTACACATAATATGGCATAAATGCAAAGAACAATCAGGCATCATACAGACAGATCTTCCCAGGGAAAAATGAAAATTTCAGCATAGTTGGTATTTAAATATAAAATTTTCCTTTCACTTTAGAATATTTGGATGAATCTATCCGAGCCAAATAACAAAACTGGCAACATATTGAGAAAATGTATATATATATATATGTATATATATATCTAGCATTCTTCAGGCTAATTTTCTGGTCAATAGCTTTTGACTTTTGAAACATGATTACAAAAACTAAAGAACCTAAACAATAGCAATGAGCCTCAAAAAACAACCCATCATGAACTCTAGCACAGCAAAAGATAGAAATCATTACATACTACATTTCTTATCCACAAATATCTTTTCATATTAGAATTTCTATTCCTACTAAAGCATATCACACAAACATAGTTCTGTGGACAGCATAAGAACTAACTGTTACAAAAACTAAAGCTAAGAAAAAAGAATATCCAATTCAGCCATATATGAATTTCTGAAATAATTCCTTGTGCAAAGAAATTCAAGCCTCTAAACAAAAGAAATGTGTTACTAAACTAAAATGGATTAATGGAATTTCATGTTTTAATTTATAAAAAACAGTTCTCATAAACGGAACAGAACACAATAAATAAAGTTCCAGGAACTAGTTTCCACCCTCAAATCATTACATTTTTAAAGCCAACTTCCTTAAAAAATGTAACCAGTAACCACACACTTAAAACTTTCTTTAAGCTGTCAAATTTAACATGTGGTGTCCTTAAAAAGAGATTTCAACAATATGTAAAACAATGAGAGTCTCACATTTTATGTGATATGACCAAAAAAGTGTTTATAAGTGGGAAAAGTCCCTCACCTTACTAGTCGGTTTAGTGGGGTTGAGCTAGTCCCACAATTGTATCCTAGGTCTGTTGGGTCATCCATTATCGGGCCACTTAGGTCATGCTCAAGATACCCAGTTCTGGGTGTGGGGGATGGGGTGGTGTTGAGAGTCCCACATTAGATGATATGGCTGGAAAATATGTTTACAGGTGGGAGACATCTTTCACCTTACCAACCGGTTTTGCATGGTTTAGTTAGACCTAACCCAAATTCTAAGATAAATATTCAGCATCTATCATTTCATAGGAATAACATACTACCATAGTTACAAGAACTCATATTTTTAAGTTTTCCAAAACCATCTTTCATACCTCCATAAACAACTAATATATTTTTTCGTTAAAAAAAAAAAAAAACTAATATATTTGTGTCTAATCCTTCCATTTAAGCTAAATACATTTTTTCATCTATATACCCTTGTGTTTATTTATCAGTTGTTTCTATAAACGAGATAAAAAGCAAAATGAGGGTAAATAATTTAGTGACCAACCTTAGTCTAGGCCTAACCAGAGGCCTGCAGCAACTCCCTTTCTGCATTCTCTTTAATCCTTCTCTCAAGCTCGGGCCTGAAATGCCTGATAAGTCCCTGCACTGGCCATGCAGCAGCATCACCCAAGGCACAGATTGTGTGACCTTCAATTTGCTTAGTCAACTCCTGAAGCATATCAATTTCTTCTAGCTTGGCATTCCCAACTTTCATTCTTTCCATGATCATCCAAAGCCATCCTGTTCCCTCCCTGCATGGTGTGCACTGTCCACAGCTTTCATGTTTGTAGAAATACGAGAGCCTTGCAATGGCATCCACAACATCGGTAGACTTATCCATCACAATCACAGCTGCAGTCCCCAACCCTGTATTGACAGCCTTCAAAGCATCATAATCCATCATCACATCATCACAAATATTTTTTGGAATCAGTGGAACAGACGATCCTCCTGGAATCACAGCAAGTAAATTGTCCCATCCTCCTCTAACTCCTCCACAGTGCCTCTCTATCAACTCCTTCAATGGTATACTCATTTCCTCCTCAACAGTGCAAGGCTTGTTCACGTGTCCTGACACACAGAACAACTTTGTCCCCGCGTTGTTCTTTCTGCCGAAACTGGCAAACCATTCTGGCCCACGCCTTAAAATGGTTGGAGAGACGGCTACGGTTTCAACATTTGTGACAGTGGTTGGACAACCATACAACCCTGCATTGGCTGGGAAAGGGGGCTTCAATCTTGGTTTACCTTGTTTCCCTTCAAGGCTCTCCAAGAGGGCTGTTTCCTCACCACAAATATAAGCTCCAGCACCATAGTGGATATGAACATCAAAATCATATCCTGAGCCACAAGCATTCTTACCCAAAAAACCAGCTTCATAAGCCTCTTTCCTAGCCTTTTCAAGATTTAAGCGCTCATTCACATATTCACCCCTGATGTAGATGTAAGCAGCAGTAGCCCTCATTCCTACTCCAGCAATTAAGCAACCTTCTAACAATTTGTGCGGGTCATGCCTCATAATTTCCCTGTCTTTGCAAGTACCAGGTTCACTTTCATCAGCATTAACAACAAGGTAAGAAGGACGGCCATCAGATACTTTTGGCATAAATGACCATTTGAGGCCAGAAGGAAAACCAGCACCACCACGACCGCGGAGACCAGACTTCTTCATTTCATTAACAATCCAATCACTACCCTTAACAACCAAATCTTTAGTGCGGTGCCAATCACCCCGTTTCATGGCACCTTTCAGGAAGGGATCATGCAGCCCATACAAGTTGGTAAAAATCCTGTCCTCATCCTTAAGTCCACCGAAATGGGTTTTCTCTGGAGGTGGAGGTGGTGGTGGAGGCTGTGGAGTACTTGCAGTTGAAGCACTCTGAGTGCTAAATAATCTACAGCCAAGACCCACCTTCTCACTCTGTTGTCGAACCAACACTGCCCTCTTTAAAGAAAGAATACCCCTCATGGTTATCCTACCTGGCAATAATTTCATGTTTTCAAACAAAACATTTCAGGTTAATCAATGCAAACAATGCTAGTAAAATTGGCTATTAAATTTGGGACTAACCAATAAAATCAAAGCACATGAATCAAAACCCAAAGACAAGCTTTCAAATTACCAATTAATCATTAGCAAAGTTCAAACCCAACTGGGAATTCAAAAGCATATGACATTCGTAAGACACCTGTCCAACAACTCAAACTAGTGTCCCAAAAAAATTCTTTTCTTCGACACACATTAGACTCCCCTAGACACATCTCAGACACATGGGTTAAAGACATTAAATTTGATTATATCATGTTTAGCATTTCAATAGTAGATGGATGGATGAAGGTGAAAAACTATTGTATCATTTTTATAATTATTTTATAATGAAACAAATTGCTCAATTTAGATGCACACCTGCATTTTGATTCATAATCTAGCTCTTTTATAAATAATAATGTTCATATTTTATTTAATTAAAATATAAAAAGTAAATAAATGTGAGTCAGGGTCCTATGTTTTTGACATTAGCTGTGTTGGAATCTGTGCTTCCTAGATCAATTACTTATCAACAATCCAATTCAGACCAAACCATATTAAACAGAGAATCCTCATAACACAACAGCTTCCAACAAACAGCACCCATCAAGACACCCACATATAACCAATTCCAAAGCACCCAAAGCAATCAGATGCAAGAAAACAACAAAAAATCAAATTTTGCAACTATCAAAATGTCAACACAATAATTTATACACAAAAATTGCAAAATAATGATTTTGGGGAAAATATTGAAACCCTAGAAATAATGAAAAGCGTTGTGGGCATTATGTGTCTGCAAATCTGGGAAGAAATCAATTGAGATTCAGATTGAAATGCACGCGAATTGTAACCATGAGTGTATTTGTAGCGAAAATCGGATGAAAACTGAAACTATGAGATAGATTTGAGCTTGAAAGTAAATGAAGATAAGTGTTTAGAATAAGATAAACCAAAAAGCAGAGAAAATGAAATGAAAGAGAGCATTAACATACCGGTGGAGATGAAGTTGATCACTTCACTGGGATCTCGGAAGTGTTGAAAATGGAGCTTCTTGTTGATTTTGGTTCTTATTTTTGTTTTTTCGATTTACTATCATTTTTTTTTTTTGGGTTACAAACAATGTAAAGTTGGGTTTGGTTACACTTTGGGCCTTTGTTTAGCCACGTTGCACTTTTCGGAAAGAGGTTGTCGTGTTTCAACTCTGAGAGAGAGAGAGACGTGAACGTTCCGACAACAAAAGAAAATATTATATTTTTTTATTAAAAAATATATTGATTTAAATATAATTTTAGTTATTAATTTTTTAAATAATATTTATTTTCATCTTTTATTTTTTATTAATTTTCGTCTTTTATCTATTATAAATAATGTATTTTAATTATTTTTATATTTATAATAAAAATTATAATAATATTTTATTATTAGAATTCATTTTAATAATTGTAGATATTTGTCTACTATAATTTTAGGTCTACAAATATATATAGATATTTATAAATTAATTAAATTAATCGACAGAGTGTCTACAAATATAACAATCAAAGTAATTAAATTATCCATGTTATCAGATTTATAGCGTTGATGACTAAATGAATATGTGATTGAAGTTGATTTGTTAATCTAAACTAAATGAACACCACAACAAGATGAAAAACTAATCAATAACGCACTAAGATGACGAACAAAACATAGTTATACTCAAATAACAAAATCACATAAAAATATGAAAGAATAACAATATATTTATGTAAAAATTACTTATTTAAATAAAAATGAGAGAAAATTATGTAGAGAGTAATTCTAAACTAAATAAATGGCTTCATACAATCCATCTTTGGTAGATGAGGAAGGAAAATGAGAGAAGTGGAAGGAATGTTGAGATAGAGGCACCTATATCAAAAGCTAAAGTATCAATGCATGCACATTATTTTATCAAAATGATTGAATCACAACATCATGTTTTGCTAAAATATTTTATGATAGATAATTGTCGTGAATTTTTATTCTCCAAATTCTAAGCCTCTAAAGGCATTATTCACTAAATATTTTGCGTTGAATCACTTCAACAAAATGGTATAGTTAAACGTAAACATCAAGATCTCTTAAATATAGGAAGAGTTTTAAGTTTTAAGTTAATTAAACCCTTTTGGTGTTATGCACTTTTGCACATTACTACCTCTATTGTTCTTAGTACAACATATGACGACGCGGCATATTTTCTTCCCACACATAACAAACCTGCTACTGCACTAATACTTGTACCTTCCTTTTGCCAATCATCAAGAATTAGGCTTCAACTATCTCATTCAATATTACATTTGCAACTCCTTCTCTTATTCCACTAACCATTCTTTCTTAGGCAGCATGCTGGTCTATAAGATTAAGCACCGTGTAGATGGTCTTATTGAACATTTCAAGGACCGTTTGGTTGCAAAAGATTACAACCAAGTAGAAGGGTTATTTACTTTGATACCTTTACACCTATGGTTAAGCTCACTACAGTTTGCTTTGTTTTGGCCTTAACATCTATCTGTAATCGACATCTACACCAAATCAAAGTAAACAATCAATGTTTTCATACGAGCTTAAGCAAGAAAATTGTAAGTGGTATGAGAAACTCACTACATTTGCCACAACACAATTACAAGAAAGACCCATTATGTTGATGCAACATCCCAATTTTATGTTTTAAAGATGACAAACATATGTTATTATATTTTTAAGAATTTGGTCATTTTGTGATCTAATCTATGTTTTTGAGTGTTTTAATACAGAAACAAGATTTGATTTTAATCTAAACATCTCTTTCATAAAAGAACATAGTTATCACTCAAAAAACATTCTACTTGTTGATGAAGAATGTTTTGCTTGCTGAAAATGATGACTTTAAACAATCTCATATGTTGAAGCATTTTTAAGCACCTTAAATTCATTTAAGCCATCTCAATAATGGACAAGCACCAATTTTGACATTGAAGACATTTCAATAATATTTCATTTAAGATAACATTTATGAACAAGCTCGATGGAAGAACAAAATGAAGGACATTTTTTATTATACCATACAAAGGGAATATGTCATAAAAGCTTTGAATGATTCAACATAGATGATAGCACTATTTCTAGATTGTCTTTAGACACAACATATACCTTGACATTCCAAAGGTGGCCCGCCATTTTGAAGAGAACATTCTTATTGCTCTCCCACTTGCAAAGCACAAAAAGACAAAACTAAGTACAAACAAGTACAAGTAAGAGTATAACTTTTCTCTTTTCCTATGTTGTTATAGTAATTGACTTAGAGGTGGCACAAGTTGAAGATTTCACACCAAGGACGTTCTCTTCACAAAAAGCAAAAGAACATTTTGCTCATAAAGAGATTGTTCTTACTGATTTGCACTTAGAATGAAGACAACTCATCAAAGGGATTGATTTTTGCATTGATTCATGTGCCCATCAAGTTTATATTCCTATAGAAATTTGAAGTCCTCCTAATCTATAAATAGGAATGGTTGTTGCACTTGAAGCACAAGATTCTGAGCTACAACATCAATCATGTACTTATTTTATTCTGACAAGTTTTTCATAAGGCTTTTTTTTTTATCATACACACTTCATTTTTTGCACTTCTAGCTTGATATAAATAATTATGAGTGTGTTGATTTAGTTTTGTTAGAACCAAGTTGGTTTAAAAAACTATGATCCCTATTTTGATGATAATAGAATTATTTTGTGGGAACAATTTAAAGCATTAACGTTTTGGTTAAGTGTGCAGTTCCCAAATCAAGTAGATTTTGTATGATCTTACGTTGCATCCTCTAATGATTGGACTAAGATAAAGGAATACCAAGACTCCACTTCTAATTCCTTATTTTAAGTCTGGTGAACACGATTTGAAAAGCGTTTCTAGTAATTCTGGAAAATACAAGCAATGCTCTGATTCGTTGGCCTTTGACGACTATAACAACCATTTGATCGTCTACATATGATAATCTCGACAAACAAGTGATTGTATGTCTCTGATAATCGCATCAAGCATCTGAATCTGGTTAATAATGTATCTCTGATGAAAGTCAATGCTCTAAAGAAGAACAAGTTTTTGCACTTCCTCAAATAAACAACCTGAATCTATTATTTGTCTGAAGGTTTATAAGACATGTTCTGATCATCATATCCCCTACTCCTTTTGTCATCATATCAAGATATGAAACTTCATGATACATATTGATTTCTTGTAATCAAGACAACATCTAGAAACCCTAAAGATCTCTATAAAAGAACTTGCAATCCTTACTTGGAAAATACAAGAAATAATACACAATAAGCATAATACATTCGTCTCTGCACTCTTGCTCTTAATTATTTGTTTTATCTAAGTGCTGAGAAATAGTTTTTTTTCAAAGAATACAACATTGTAAACACCATCTTGTGAAAGTCATTTAGAAAACCCTTAAACCTTCTTTTGTAACCTAGCCCAGTAGTTGTTGTATTCCTCAACAACTTGACTATACTAACCTAGAGGGTTTATAAGACTTCAACACAGTCAATTTGACTAGTAGGAAATAGAGTCGGTCAGTTTGACTTCAACACAGTTGATCTCAAAGTTGAGTACTTAATTGTGTTTTGGTAAACATTTGTGTTATTATGACTAACTCTTATGACGAAGTCACACGTGAAAATCTTAACAATGGAGTAGCAATGTCAATCACAAGAAAGAGGGTTTGAGTTGAGACCTTTTAAAATTTTAATTATTGTGATTAATTTAAATTAACTCAAGACAAATCTTGGTTGAAATAGAATGTTCTAGATATGTTAGAAGTAAATAAAACAAATTAGTTTATAATGAAGTGTGATTTATGTGTGCAAATAATTAAAGATAAGGAATAAAAAGATCACACATAAAAATATATTGGTTCACCCAACTCGGGCTAGTCCAAACATCACAATTGTGAGATTTTCACTACATACTTCAGAACCATAATGTTCTCTTGATTACCTTTTCTCTGGATCAATTACAATGCACACCTTTCACCCTAGAAAGAATCTTTACAGTCACCTTTCAATATAGAAAGGATTTTTACAAACACACTCAATCTAACATAAAAGATAGACTTGAGTTACAAATGATGTTTATGATAAAAGTGTTTGGAATCTTGAAACTTCTCAACACTTGTTTGAGTTAAGTAAAGACAAACTCAGTAAATGATGATCCACAAATATAGTGAAGAGAGCTGGAGTTTTCTTGAAGAGTTTTATTTGATATTACTTGAACAAGTGTTGGTAGATTTGTTAATTGAACTTTTGCCTTAATCTTCTAATTGATCTTTAATTTGTAGATGATAAAAGACTTTGAATATTCAATTTAAACTGAATATATTCATTGGACACATTTTCCAAGTGTTAGATATATTTTAAAATAATTAAATACATGTTTATATTGATGTCTAGAACGTTCTTGACAAACGAAGAACGTTCTTGCTTTTGAGTTTGATGGAAAATGTGAATGAGATGTGAAATGTCAGTTGGTACTGCTTCAAATCAAAATTATGTCGAGCTTTTTGCATAATAATGTAAGTACAATGAACTTGTTTCCTTGCTCACAACTTATCAATTTGGAAATTGATCTAGTTATCAATCTGGAGGTTGTTTTTCTCATTTGAGCATTCAGCTCGATTTCTAGGCTAGACCATTGATTTGAGCAGTCTTGATACTCTTTAAATTGCGATTTGGACTGTAGAAAATGATATATTTTAATTTTATCTTTAAAAGAGAATAACCAGAATATTTTTTTTATAAAACCATAATGTTCTTAATTTTGAGCTTTCTTCAAAAAGTGCAGAAACAATGTACCTTGCTATTGATTCGCTGTCACATACGGGTCAAATACAAGTAATATAACGTAGGTAGGAGTAATAACTTGAATTGTTTCGCAAGGACTTATGATATGATGATATTATCCAAATTAAGAGTTGAAATTAGAAAGGGGGTTTTCTAATTTTTGTTCGAACAAATTAAGAAAACGACTAATCCACTAATTCGAGAGTTTCAGATCTATCACATATTCTATCGGTAGATTTAATTTCTAAAGCATGACTCTATTATAGAATTGATTAAACAAGTGTAATCAACTCTATATGAATTCAGTTTCTTTGACTGAATTAATCATCACATTCATAGATGTATTACCATGAACGATCAAGGGTCGCAAAACTATAATTTAATTAATATAGAAACAAAATTATGTCAAACGAATATAATCAATTCTATTGAAATTTGAATTAAGCAATCATAATAACAATATAATCGAATAAAGAGAAATAGAATCATAACGCGAAATTAACATTATAACCTGAACCTCAAGGTATTGATGAAACTCTTAAAAACTGGATCAATCTGAGAAAATTAGCATTATGTGAAAATAAAATAAAAACTATTTATATGTTTATGAATCCGAAAATAGTATGTCTTTCTAAAAAAAAAACTCCTAATATATGGTCCTCGATTTTGGGCCTTAAAACAAGTGATCCGCTACTTAAAATTATTGCCAAAGAACTCAAATCACGTAATCTACAATTTAGACCCAGTAAAGTTCACCATTGGGCTTTTATTCCAACTCAAAAATTGTAGTTATGATTTTTAGCCTTCCCGCGCATGCTTGCATGTGTTAATCCGATATCCAAAGCTCAAAGTAAAAATCTAAAAATATGTACCCAAATGCTTTGATCAAATTCTCCCACACTTAAACTTTTGCACTATGAGCAAAGTAATGCATGCGGTTCCAAGTATTCTCAAGAATGCGAAGTGGTGAGCGGAAAAAAAAATCTAGCTTTAAGGCATTCATGAATAGCTTTTTATCACAAACAAGAGGACAAAATAACTAAAGAATGCATCATAAGTGATAGAGTCCTTACAAGATATAAAATTATCTCAACCACTCAAGTGTTTGAGCTATTGTTTACATTCAAAGCACGTCATTAAAACTAGCACTACCATAGGCTTGACAAGTCTCTAACATCTACATTTGAAACACATGAACATAATGATCAAAAGGTATTTATTAAGATTGCAATGGGCCAAGGTAAGAGAGAGATAATCCTAAGGAGACTAGGGCTAAAAATCAAAAGAGGATAAATGAGTAATGATCAAGAGAGAAAAATAACATTGAGAGGTAACTCAATAAAATATGATTAACTTATTCTCGCACTCTTTTTTTCACCATACAACTATTTTCCTCATTTATTCATCAATATATTTTTTTTTCTCTTTTTTGTATATATTTTTTGATTTTTTTTCTCTTTCTAATAAACCTCAAATCTAACCAAACAAATAAGTTGAGCACCCCCACTTATTTAAAGAAGGACTTTTTTATCCCCCAAAATTGGATCAATTCGTTGTTTTTCACTTTTAGAATAGTAATGAACTATATAACAAAAAAAAAAGGATAATTAGGCTCAATGGGGCTTAAACAAATGAATAACTATAGGGTAAGCTTATTTGACCAGTAGCTTAACAAGAAACAAATGTCTAAATCATTTCAATATATGCATGAGTGAAATCACATACACAAAAAAAAAAAAAATGGAAAAAAAATTCATCCATAATAAGGCTCAAAATCTCACAAAGGTTAATGACATATCACAAATGATACATAATTTAGCGTTCTAATTAGGGTTGTGCAAAAAATCCGGTTACAAGGCCCAAATCCAAAACCGAATCCAAATCCAATTTAAAAATCCGGTTTAAAACATATGGTTACAATTTGGTTATTTATAAACCGGTTGGATAACCACTTATATTTTATATTTGAATTTGGTTTTTATCCAGTTTTTATCCACTACCAATATTTTGTTAATTTTGAGATTTTATTTCTTGAAAAAATTTTGAAATTTCTTTTTTTCGAAAAAATTAAAATAAAAAAAACTTTTTTTTTTCAAAAAAATTTTAAATTGAATTTTTTCTCAAAAAATTTGATGAGACAAATTTTAAAAAAATTTATCAAAAAAATCAATTTTTTTAAATAACCGATTTTTAAACTATGAATAAATGATCTTTTAAAAAATAATTAAACTTTAATCGATTTTAAAATTAAAATTTTCAAAACCGGTTGCTTAATTATAAACCGGTTATTTAACCATAACCAATTTTACAATTGGTTTTATAACCGGTTTTAAACCAAATAATGGATTTGGTTATAAAATGGATATGGTTTGATTTTATAAAAAAACCAACCATGCACAACCCTAGTTCTAATCCAACTTATTGTACAAAGAATGTAAAGATTCTATCCAATCATGCCAAAAATATAACTCACAAAATTTTACACCCACAAAATCTGATAAAAAAACATGCAATGCAATGCACATTTTTATTTATTTATATTTTTGTGTTTTTTTTTCTTTGAGAAAATTATTACTATTACACACTTAAATTACATATTATCCTCAATGAAAGTAACAAGTATAAAAAAAGTAAGGAAAGGGAACTCCCTGTTCAAACTTTAGTGTAGATGGGCTTTTGCAAGGAGAGTTCTTCTATGGTAGCATCTTCAAGCACAAAGCTCTCATGGAATAGGTCGAGGCGTTGGCCATTTACTTTGAACATTTTGTCAGTGTTTTCACTTTTTATTTCTACTTTACCATGAGGAAACGTGTTAGCAACAACAAAAGGGCCAATCCACTTGGATCGAAGTTTCCCAACCATAATTTTCAAATGACAGTTAAACAGTAAAACGTTTTGGTCAATGGAAAGTTATTTCCTATAAATCATCTTATAATGAAAGTGCTTAGTTTTCTTCTTATAGATTCGGGAGTTCTCATAAGCTTCTAGTCTAAGCTCTTCAAGTTGATGCAATTGAAGCTTTCTCTCCAAACATGTTTTCTCCATATCAAGGTTACAACTCTTGACCGTCCAATAAGCATGACGCTCTATTTCCACTAGGAGGTGGCATGCCTTATCAATAGGTTGTTCTATAAGCTCAAAGAGCTTCTTATAGCCGGCGGCTCCAATCCTTCCTATTTGGCTGCACCATCTTTTCTAAAATATGTTTGTCTTAGTATTTGGCTCCAATCCTTCCTAGTTGTCTTTATATTTTTTTTATCTTAAAGTTTGGACTACTAATAATGATTCATTTTGATCATGTCCTTAAAAAAAACTAACTAGAATGATCTTGACAAACCATAATGATCTTGATAAACCAAAATGATATATTAATAAACTAGAATGGTCTTTTAATAAACTAGAATGGTGTTTTGATAAACTAGAATGATCTTGATAAACTAGAATGATCTTTTAATAAACCAAATTGATTTTTTTTATAAACCAAAATGATCTTTTGATAAACCAAATTGAATGTTATCATCTTCAAAGAGTTAGAAAAATGCAGCAAAAAAGAAACAACAAAGAGTATCTTTGATGATGTGGTTGTCAACCACAAAGGAAATAAGCAGGTACAAGAAGTTAAAGCAAATATACTTGTTAGGAAGTATAAACTCTTTCAGATGAAAGAAGATAAAGACATTAAGACAATGCTCTATAGATTCCAAACTCTAGTTTCACGATTAAAGGTTGTCCAAAAGAGTTACACTGCCTTTAACCACATCAAGAAGATCATCAGAATTATTCCCAACAAGTGGAGACCAGAGGTAACAGATATTCAAGAGGATAAGGATATAAACAAATTGCCTCTGGAAGAGCTGGTAAATTCACTTAAATCCCATGAGATTGAATTGGTTGAAGATGAGCTCAAAAAGAAGTCAAAGTCATTGGCCATCAATTCCCAAGGAAAAAAGATAAATTCTATGTCCTTACATGCTACTGAAGACTCATAGGAAACTAATTGGATAATCAGATTGAAGACTCAGATGATGAAAAGTTGTCCTTCGTTTCAAGAAAGATTCGGTGCATGTGGAACAACAAGAAAAATCTTTTCCTAAAAGTGATTTCAGACGATCCCAAAATAGTAGGGAATGAAGTGAAAAATTAGACAAGAAAAGGCTCATCTGTTATGAGTGCAAAAAACCATATCATTTCAAATCAAAATGTCCTAAACTTGAGAAAGGAAAATCCCAAAGAAAATACTTCAAGGCAAAGAGAAAAGGTTTTATGCCTACTTGGGATGACTCTAATGAAGATGAAGAACATTTAAACATGGCTTTGATTATAGATACTCACTCTAACTCAAACTCTAACGATGAATTTTTTATGAATAAATTTTGGTATTGTCTGACCTATCTCGTAATGAACTTATAATTATATTAGTTGAGTTAGCAACAAAAATTATAAGGTTTCTTCAAAATTCAAGTCTCTTAGAAAAACTCGTGACATCTTCACAAATAAATGCACGTCCATTGAAAAGGAGTTTGAAAAGTGAGAATAATCTACTTATTAATACTGATATTTATCCTCTGACAGAAAAAAGTATAAGTGGATACAACAAAATTGTTAGTGTAAAATAATAGAAACATTGTAATGCATTTCAACAACAAATCTATCCAATCAAGGAGAAGGTTTCTAAAACTTCTATGATCTTGATGTATATTCAAATATGCAGGTAAACCTTTCGAGGAAAAGGTGAATAATGCAACCTCTCAATCAACACCATTTTTTGGAACTTTGAGTGGCAACATGTCGAAGATCCTTGTCAGAACAAAGATGATGTATTTGAAATAATTATAAAACCATATTATCCTCAAAGAAGCCTGAGTTGCATGTAAAGAACCAAAACTCTTTTACAAAAGACACGTCATTTAATTTCACCACTAGATAAGTTTATACAACATATGAGTTTAATTATCTCATAATCTAGTCAAACTCATGGGCTTTAACCACTTTAAAAATCCTCTTACTATAAGGTTTGCATCCCTTCCTCTGTATGCTCAAGGACAAGGTTTTTTTGCCTCTGGTGTATTGTGTGCTTGACTCGTCATCTGAGAGACTGACACTCATATATATGAAATTAAAGTACTATAACGAATTATTGCAACTGCTTATTCATATAGAAGATCAGAAACAAGATAACTTTGCTTATCGCTAGAAGATAATTTGATAGAAAGTCCAACCAACTCTGGTAAGATAAGTGAAAGTAAATTTTCTAAATTACCCTCATGTGTCATCGTAAGGTACCTTGTACTTTATTTTATTATTTTATGTGCACTTGTTTGTCTTATCTTATGTGCTTTTGTTTTGCGTGTTTGTGTTTTCATGTCTATCCTATTATTTGTATGAATTATCCCTTCTATTTGGACTCGATTCGCCCTATCACATGTGTTCTTCTTTTTGAAAATTGTTATTTGTTCACTTTCTTTAAAATCTATGTTTTTTTTATCCTTTTTAAATGCTTATTTAAACCTCACTCCCCTCTAGTACTTTTCAATATAAACCTTTTCGACAAAAACATTTCTCTCCCAACACATGTATTGCAGTTGTAATTTAATTTGTATGTGTTATAATTGTAATATGAGTTGTGAATTGAATAAACTTTATCATCTCTTTGACCTTCTAGTTTTTTTGTTTTTTTGTTTTTTTTTTCTGTCGACTTGTGTTTTCTCTTCTTCATATCCATTTTTTTCAAATTCTCTTCCCATCATTTGTTTTATTTAAAACTTCTATTTCTCTCATTCTTTTCATCTTTAAAAATTATTTTCTTTCTTTCCATCAACCATAACTCTTTATATCCATCTTTTTCGTCTCGTGCCTCTAAATTGTCCCATATGTCCTAAAGTATCTGCCATACCCTGTCTTACTCTTTGTGTTTCTCCACGCCCTCATCATTATGTCTCTTCTTTCCAAGAACGTTTTCATTTTCTTTTTCAAGAAATCTGACTATTTATACTTCAAATATTTTCTTTTATTCTCACTTGTGTCTTTTCAATATTCTCTCTATCCCTATGTTTTTCTTCATGTTCATCCTTTTTCGCGTCTCTATCTCATCTATTATGAACATTTTTTCTTCTTTAGGTAGGAAAAGGAAATGACTTTCCTCTCCCGAGAAGAAGTAAATTCCACCATCTAAAATGGTTTCGATGATGAGTCACATTCTTCTTGAACAACTAGAAGCCCAAATTGCTCTACAGGAAGTGGACCACAAGTTGGACCTTCTCATCTCTCAAATGGAAGAAGCAGCTGAACTCTTGAGACATCTCCTTAGATGCCTTTAAAACTTATGTCTAGGATTAGCTTTTTGTTAAGTTGCACTTTTTCTTGTATTTGCTTTGTAATTGTGATCCTCTTTTTTAATGAATTGTTACCTTTGTTTTACTTGTGTCCTTTTATGCTTCCTTTGAGCTTTCATTTAAAAACTTATTTGCTAATCATTTGTATACGGTGAGACGGTCTATATTAGCCCTCTTGTGATCCTTGTGTATCTTTGGCTTACTATAAATTCTATAATTTAACCCTTTTCAATAATAGTAAAGGAGGAGAAAATTAAAAGATATAGTAATGCAACTAATTTTATGCTATCCATCTGCACCATTTTCATGATATCTCTCTATGAATTTACCCTCATAAACATCATAATTAAAATGACTTAATAAAGTTTGAAACGTTTAAAGAACCACATTTATCAAATTTAGGGGGAACCCCAAAATATTGATTTAAAAGTTTCTTTTTAGAAGATAAAAAAATCCTTAAGTCAAACAATTTTCGAGTACTACATTCAATGGGAGCCTTCTTTTAAAACCTTATTTTGTGAAGGAAAATTGTTCAATAATTATATAGTTATTTGTCATCATCAAAAAAAGGGAGATTGTTAGTGCAAAAGTGGTGTTAGATACGACATTTGATTGATATTTTGATGATAATAAAAACAAACAAATAAAGAACAATTATCTTCTAATTGTATTTTCTAAGTGTGCAGATTAAGTTAGCAGATAAAATAGAATTAAATTAATTACTATCTATTCTAAGTTTAAAGACAAGCATTACAAGTATGTGTTTTGATACAAGCTATATCATTTGGTGATTGGACATAGATAAATGAACAAAAATGGTTGAACTCAAGTGGTTAATAAAATTCAATTAAAGATGTATCGTTCAAGAGAATTTGAGTTTGAATCCTGAAAAAAACAATTGTTGCTAGAATTTCCTTATCTCTCGATAGAACTTTGAATTAGTATGGTCTCATTACCTTGTATCAAACTACTTATAGTTTTCAAAATTTAACCAATAAATATTTTTAATAGCTATAATTAATTTTTTTAATTGTTTTGATTACATTGATAAAATAACAAAAATAATTTTGTCAAAATGTATTTTTTTTAAATATTTTAAAACTAAGATAATAAATATTTTAATAATTTTGAAGAAAACTCACCCGACTCTTTGGCAAAAAAACCCTTTTCTAACTCCATTTATTATAAAGGTTTATATTTGTAGGGCTGGAAAAGAACAGCTTGTCCGACCGAAACCGATCAGTTTGAGGCCTAAAACACGCACGTGTGTAGATAAAGTCGGGTAGAACGGGTATGCAGGTGGAGAAAGGCGGATTGGGTTGGTTATACACGGACGGGTTCAAGTTGTAAAAATTGGACCGTAATAAACCGAACCCAACCGTAGATGTATGTGATGGGCGTTTGGGCCACTAGAAAGAAACATGTCCATTATTATAGTCTCAATCCTACCGCGATCCAAAGTATATATATTAAATAATAATCAAACCCAAGATTTCTCATTCCACCTCCACACAACTCACACTTGTTCTCTCTCTTTGCCGTTTCCACTTTAAGAGAGAACTTTAAACCCTAACTCTTTTATTTTGTTCAAGTCTCTCTTTGAGAGTCTCGTTTCAATTTATGTTCATCTTGATTAGATTGTAAATGTAACATCCTTCATTCTTTTAGTTATTTTGTATCTTTTTTTTTTTTTTGTCTTTCAAATTTAGG
>JBBPBT010001116.1:4290005-4303985 GCA_037974875.1 Cicer bijugum
TAATAACACGTTAAATGGTGTTTTATTTGTGCAAAATTTTATAAATATAATTTATATATAATTTTTCAATTTAAAAAAAATTAAAAAACAATGTAAAACTAAAAAAAAAATATGAATCAAACTTTCGTTGACATACATATAAAGAAAAAAATTATAAATGGAATATTAATATTTTATCCGCCTAAGGCCCAGGGTGATTACACAAAAACGAAATTATTTTTTCGATGTATATTTCTCAAAATGTTATGTTTTTTTCTATAAAATCTCTAGAAAAGTAAAATTTAAATAAAAAATTGGGAAAGTTTATCGAACTGAATAATTAATGATTTTTTGGTATATACTCCACAATCATTCACTTCCCGATATCCAATTTGTTTACTACAAAATCTAAAAAATTTCGTAGTTCACTTTATTTCCTTCATTCACCTCAGCTCACAGATCCAAACTATTCACTCCAAAAATCCATCTCTCTCTTTGCGCGAATATCTCAACCAATAGATTCCTTTTCGTCCTTCACCTTTTACGCTTTTCTAGATTTTCTTATACGGTGCCGTATTGATGGATCTGAGATGAGATTTTTCGAATTTCATTTTTTTTTTAGTTAAGTAGAGTGGCTTGTAATTTAGGTTAAAAGAATAGAAGAGGTTTGAATTTTATTAGAGTTGTTATCATGGATCTTGTTGTTGGTGGAAAATTTAAGCTTGGGAGGAAAATTGGGAGTGGATCATTTGGCGAGCTTTATTTAGGTATGGACTTTATCAATTTTTTTTTTTAATTTTTAATTTTTACTTTTTATTATTTTTTGTTTTTTTTTTTTTTAATAATTTGAACTTGTTTGTTTCAGGTGTTAATGTGCAAACTGAAGAAGAAGTGGCTGTTAAGCTGGTGAGTGAAGTTATGGACTCTCATAATGCTATTTTTTTTTAAGTGGTGAATGGATGATGTATTGTATTGTTGTTGTGGTGAACTAATGGTGTCTTTTTGTTTTATACTTTTGACTTGAATTGTGTTAGTGGTTGCTTACTAGTTGGTTGAACTTCGGTTAGGGTTCTTGCACACATTTTTTTAATGGAAAATGTTCGTTGTTATTTTTGTTAGTGGAGGGAT
Source organism: Cicer bijugum (assembly GCA_037974875.1). Taxonomy (NCBI): domain Eukaryota; kingdom Viridiplantae; phylum Streptophyta; class Magnoliopsida; order Fabales; family Fabaceae; genus Cicer; species Cicer bijugum. The sequence goes on from JBBPBT010001116.1 coordinate 4,291,113, forward strand.
TGAATCCATGACCTCTTTATCTCTCCAACCACCTATGTTGGGATGACCATAGATAGGGTCCTATAGTACATGTCCGTCCCCATACCTATATCCAGACCCGTGTGTTGGTAACAACTTACTTCATTATCCATTCTCGATCCAGCTGGTTATCTAAGTACTCGTACCCATTCATATCACTCGCACTTTCACTATTATAAACCGTACATTTAAAATAACAAACTCAACATTTGTTTGGGAAACACTTTCCAAGGTGGAATATAGGGGTTGGACCAAAGCTACACTTTGAAGTGTTGGGCTACTGTGTGGTGAAGGGAACATACTGGTTTCCTAACACAGTATCAAAAGTCATTAAGGGAAGGTGCCAAAGTCATCCTTGTTATCTAGATAGAAATATTTCAAAAGATTTATTATCACTTACAATCTCCTCAGCAGTCACCACATTATCAGAGTAAAATAATCCAAATATAAAGCACTATACTTCAAGCTTAATTATTACCAAATCGATTACATTCAAAATCACGTTTATCGATCCTTCGAACATATACACACTTATATGGTCTGACATAAAGCTTATGTTCCTGACTCCCAAGGTTGTCAAATCTCAAAACTGCGTGAAAGATCTTAGGACTGCATATTTTCTACAAGTTTTGCTTGTTGCTATGGTTCCAACCACGCTAAGCAACACAATTTGGTGTGATCGTCATGATTGATTGTGGCATTGTTGAGGCTGGAGTTGGACAAACCCATCATATGGCCTAGTCGGCTATTTCTGAAAAATAAAACCAAAGGCCACTCAATCTTAAGACTCCAAGCCCTACAAACTTTTATGTCATTCATTACTTGAATTTTACTGACATTGTTACATGTATTAGCAATTTATATTTCTGGTAGGAGCTTACACTTCATGCTAAAATCACATGATTGGTGATTCCCAATCTTTAACCCCCTTCCAACCCTCCTATGTAATTTATTGATTTTGACAACATTGGTTTATTTTACATTCCTGTAATGATTTTCTTCAAGCATTCCTGTATCTATTCGTGGAGTTTGTTTGCTCCCTTTTGTCTTTATTCAAGACAACACGAGGCTGCTTAACTATGCACTCCCCTTCAGCCCCATAAATGCTGCATAAGATCTGAACTTAGTCAAGTCAAGGATTTTGTTTGCATATTAATTTTTGATGTGCTATTCCTTGCTTCAAGACTTATAAATTTTATATACTTCTTATTAGGAGTACTAATAGCTTATGACACTGTCTCAAAGCTGGTTTGCTTTAAAATCTGCAAGTTTTGGCTTTGTGCTTTATGATCGTTATTTGTTGGTGTCCTTAGACTTTTTTTGGAGATCATAACTTAATGCATGTGCCAATACTTTTCTCTAAATATTCATTGGCTTCTCAGGAATCTGTTAAGACAAAGCATCCTCAACTTCTTTATGAGTCCAAATTGTATATGCTTCTTCAAGGAGGAAGTAAGTTTTCTTTTTTCCTCTGGAATTTACACCTGTTCAATTTCTTTTCATGCAACATAGATTTGCTGCTGTTTACTTTCATGAAGCAAACTTAATAGTTTGAGTTCATCTGATTAATTTTTGTTTGTAGCCGGCATACCTCATATAAAGTGGTCTGGAGTGGAGGGTGACTACAATGTGATGGCTATTGACCTTCTTGGACCAAGTCTTGAAGATTTGTTTAACTATTGCAGTAGAAAATTCTCTCTGAAAACAGTGTTGATGCTTGCAGATCAACTAGTGAGTATAGCTTTAATTTCAAGAAAACCAGATTTCTAACATACAGCCAAAGTATTCTTCTGATTTACCTCAATACCACTTTACCTAGATAAACAGAGTAGAGTATATGCATTCCCGGGGCTTTCTGCATCGTGATATAAAGCCCGACAACTTTTTAATGGGTTTAGGCCGCAAGGCAAATCAGGTATCTAATCTATCACTCTCCTGCATTTATTGTAATTCAGCAGTATCTTCTAGGGAGTTTAAGTGCGATTACCTCTCTCATTTTTTGGGAGGACTGTATTCTTTCTTTTTCGTCTCTCCCATTGGTCTTTTTAATTCCTCATCAGCTGTTGTGTTTAGTAGCCATAGGTAGATGATTTTTACTATACTCGACCTATTTCCTCCTGTTCAGAATCCATAATGAGCAGTGTACTTCCTTGTTGATTGTTCATTCTCACTCAATACAAATAAAGTACCAATTATGGTACTATTCATATATAATTCTAGGTGCTCTCTTAAAACACTTCTGAAGTGGTATTTGTATTATTTGGTTTTTAAGGGTCTTATTTTCCTAAATTTTGAAGATATGCATATACGTGATTTTGATTTATGACCTATTTGACTTCAAAAAAACATTCTTAATTTTCATTTCTTGTTTACGATTTCAATTAGAACTTATAAGAATAAAAAATGCCGATTTGTTTATGTTTTCAAAGTTTTTGTACTGGAATCAATGAAAGCAACTTGCTTTCATTGTTTCTTAAAATAGAAACAGAAACCAAACAGGTCTTTATTTTTGCCTGCAGATTGTTAAATCTTATTCACTAAAATGTTTTGTGTTCTATGTATCCAATGTCAAATTTCTTGATTTTTCTTTCAATTATTACAGGTTTACATTATTGACTATGGCCTTGCGAAAAAGTATCGTGATCTTCAAACACATAAGCATATACCATACAGGTACAGAATATAAAATTTTGTTTTGGATGTTTAGCTTGTTTTTCATTGGTTTCTTCAGTATAGTGTCCTTGTCTCATCTTTCTACAGCTACCTATAAGTTTTGTTTTTTTTATTTTCTGCCATTCCGTTGGTGGCTGTTACAATGAATGTGCAATAATGGATATGTTGATTTTTGTTGCACTATTTTTCTTTCAATAGGGAAAATAAGAATCTCACCGGAACTGCTCGATATGCAAGTGTTAACACTCACCTTGGAGTTGGTGAGTGAGGCTATTTATTTCAAATACTCAGGAATAATTTGTTCATTGAAATTCTCATTTAAGTTGGGTGTACATTTACATCTCTTGTTTTGATTATCTTGCAGAACAAAGCAGAAGAGATGATCTAGAATCGCTTGGTTATGTACTAATGTACTTTTTGAGAGGAAGGTTGGTTGGAACTGGACGCCAAAATTCTTACCTCTTTCATTGTCCTTGCCATTATATTTTCTAACTTAGTATAGCAAAACTTTTCCAGTCTTCCATGGCAAGGCTTGAAAGCTGGCACTAAAAAGCAGAAATACGACAAGATAAGTGAAAAGAAGATGCTTACTCCAATAGAGGTATCGGCATTTACTTGCAAGAAGCTTCTATAAAATGTACTCTACTTCGATGGTTTGGATCATTGATTATGTTGGGAGGATGTCTTGTTTTCTACAGAATTTAATTGAATTTCACAAGTATTATTTGTTTACCTTTATTTTTCTGTATCATGCATAAACATTTCTTTTTAAGAACCATGATCTTTACTTTAATTCATTTGATTGAGCAGCAGACTAATCAATGAATTCTTTTTCCCAATTTCATTTGTTACAATTTGCAAAGAATTTACAGTATGAATTTCTGATACAGGTCTTGTGCAAGTCACATCCAACAGAATTCACATCATATTTTCATTATTGCCGATCGTTGCGGTTTGAAGATAAACCCGATTATTCATATCTTAAGAGACTCTTCCGAGACCTTTTCATTAGAGAAGGTTATCTTGTAGATGCATAAGCATTTTTGTTCCTTAGTTGAAAGATCTTTCAAAGCTCTGAAAGTACCTTATCAGAAATGGTGCTTTTGCAGGTTATCAGTTTGACTATGTATTTGATTGGACTATATTGAAGTATCCTCAAATAGGATCCAGTTCTAGAACACGGGTGAGTAATTCTAATATTTTTAATCTTCATCTATAAGTAACCGGTTCTTGTTCTTGCTGATTTAATTTTTTATGTTGCATTTTCAACAGCCAAGTGTGAAACCAGTCTTAAACCCAGGACCATCTGGAGAGAGATTAGAACGACCTTCAGGTTTATTCCTATTGCAAGATCTGGAATCTGTTCCATTCTGAAGCATTTCACTTCAATGATGAAAAAAGTTATACATGGTTTTAATTTGTCATAGATTCATCAGTCTCTAAGTTTCATTTTTCTGCATGCATGCTCTTTATTATCATATCAAGTTTGAGATTGAGACTGGAGTTATCCACTTGTTTAAATAATTTGAATGTTTACATGATGCACTGCAAAGTTGGTGTTATTTTAGTTCAGGAGCTGTAAATGAAAAGACTTTCATCATAGGCTAACTCCTAATACCTTTTATTTTAGTCGGAAAAGAGATTCGAGATAGATTATCAGGTGCAGTGGGGGCATTTTCTAGAAGGAATGGCTCGGGGCATGGGCTGCATAAGGATCTTTCCAAGCACAGATCTTTAGATAATACGCCATCTCCCAAAGATGTGGTTAGTGTCTTCACATTATTTTCTTTAGTATGGTTTGTCTTTTGTTTTGTTTTTTGGTTCAGTTTATTACACATAATGACTTTGACTTCTAAAAATTTACTGTTCAACACTCGGTCTCTGTAGCAACCTGATTCTGACAGGGCTCGCAGTTCTACTCGTCATGGCAGTGCTTCGAAAAGGCCTATCATATCAAGCAGCAGACCTAGCTCTTCTGGGGAACCTAGTGAAAGTCGTTCTAGTCGATTGATCTCGGGCAGTAGTCGACTATCTTCTACTCAAAGGGTTCAACCAGGTTTTGAGTCAAAACCATCCTTCACCCGTGCCACCGCAGGGACACGAGGTAGCCGCGATGATACACTCCGGAGTTTTGAGCTCCTGTCAATTAGTACAGGGAAAAGGAAATGAGAGAAAACTGTAATGGTTGCATCTCTTCCTTTTTTGAGACATCCACCCTTCACACCTGTTCATTTACTCAGTTGTGTTGGGGTTCATTCAAGGCCAAAAGCTTATTGAAATTTCTCAATGATGCTTTGGCAGACTCCTTGTATGCTTCTTCAGATGTTCTTCCATGATTATCTAAGCATGGAACCATTCATGAAGAGTCTCTATGTTTAGGAATTTGTTTATACATGAGAGATGGCTACTTGTAATAAATATAAATATAAATACACATTATCTACATTTTTTTCTTTTGGACAAAAGGAAAAAGAAACTGCAAAGTATAATATGCTTTGCAAGTTTTTGCACCCTTCCATTGCATCATTGGAATGGGGGCTCCTAATTTGGATTGGAGAAAAACATGAGACTGTTGTGTAACAGTGCACAAGTGTAAACTCGAACTTTTGTTCTATTTCTAAATTGTTTTGAGCCTCTAAGGTTTAAACTTTAAAGTTTTTGCAGGCATCTGCGAAGTTGTTGTACTCTTTTTGATTAAAATATAGGCATGGTCCACCTTTTGCTTAACATACATTCCTTATATGCAATTTGTCTGACTTTTTCACCATCATCCTCATGTATCCGCAAGGAAGGCAATAGTATACCTTGAGGTGCTAGCTCTTGAATGTGTTTGTAAATGCATCCAAGACTGAAGTAAAAAATTAGGGGTTTGAAGTTGATAATTGGTGCAGTTGACATTGGGAAATCCTTTGTGGCACTTCCAGGCAAACTTAACCCCTTTCTTTTTAGGGTTTTCCACAAAACTACCCTTGGCACCCTATAACACGCTTTCTCCAAATTGATGAAGACCACATAATTCTTTTGTTTATCTGATTTTCTCAATCACTCGTTAAATTGCTTCCATGGTCAACCTCAGGCATAAGAGAGTATCCATTGTTTCGGTATCTTTTTGTAGTCTTTGTTCAATCACCTTTTCATAAAAGTAAAATCCCAGCTGATATGAATATATCTTTCAATTCCTAATTTGCACTTATTTGTTTTTTCTCCATCATTCTCTCATGGGGTTTTAAAACTCGTTCTCTAGTTGTAAGTGTTGTAACATCAGAAAACTAAGGTGGCCAATTGGTGATGGCAAAAGAAACATCAAGAATAATATTTTTTGGATTTTAAACTCCATGGTAACAAAATTAATGTGAATGTTGAGAATAATGTTGGAAACATAGGAAAAACACAAGTGGGGTTGTTGTAAAAACAACCATCATCCACAATTTGAAGCCATGGTGTCAAAACATAATGTGACAGTTGTCAAAGGACATGCGAATTGACATGGTGGTGTGTTTAACTACCATTTCACCGTTGTAATTTAAACTCCTTTTCCAACTCTTTTTACGTGTTTTGTAGTGTCTTTTCTTCGCCTCCCGAAAATTCAAATCCAGCAACTCACTAAGAGTTCTCAAGTGAAGAGCTTGTAACTAATTTGAGTAGGTTCATAGCTTAGGAACTCCTAAAACTAAGGGCCAGGACTCAAATTTTAGGGGCAAAGGAAAGACCAACAAAACATATAAAAAGAGCTGAGAAAGGGATGTTCCTAAGAAATACACACGAGTGGTCGGAAGGGCTTGTGCCAACCAACAAGAAGCTCCTCGAAGCAAAGACATCGGCCAGAACCGGACATTGCCGTTTACCATCTCACCACTAGGAAGCATCTTATGTTTCGTGTTACGATCTCATTTTTCATTTCTATCAGCTTTAATCCAATCCAATGTTGGCCCTGCCATTTTGGCAACCTTCATATTGGCAACCATTTATATGAGAAAAATACATAGTATATCAATATATTCAATACTGAACAGTGCATTCATTCATCCAAATTCAACACTGAAGACTAATTCTCAAAAACTGGAAAAAGGCTTGAACAGCAAAATGTCAGAAATATATTTCATTCCTTTTGCTGTATTTTGGTTTCTGAGATGTTCTGTTTTATTTGCTTCCTTTAACTTTGGATTTGCATGACTTATATTGCAATTTAAGATCTCCCCTTGCAGTCTGAAAAGCATGGATCTGAAGAATGTGGGAAAGACAAGTTCTCATTCCTTGCTGAGACAATGGAGACTGCTATAGAATCATGGCATGAAACTTCTTCAGTGGGTTCTATAGTTTACTTTCTTCATGATAAGGAAAAGGCGCAAACCGACAAGTATCCTCCATATAGGGTATGTGTTTATATTTTCCTATTCAATTTTCAAATGGTTTTCATTATGGTTCACTATGATTATCAAGAGAAACTCAATAAAGTTACCTATATGGTATTTTTTTTACTTTTAATCTTGTGTCTCATTTCATTTTCCAGGCCTTTGAATTACCACAAACACACAGAAGCTGCTTTTCATTTCTTAGGCAGTATGCTGTGGACTCTTGCTCCAAAGCAGCATGCTTAGAGACTTCCAAAAACATCATTGCTTATCCACAAGTAACTTTTTGATTTCTTAATGCGTTAAATGTGAGGGTGAATCTTCTATATAAAGACAATATAGGTTGTTAAAATTCCATAATTAATTGGAAAGTTCAATAGGATGTCAGGTTTTTTCGGTTGTTTGTGCAGTTTAGATGGACTGTTTGTTCGCTCATTCAGTTAGATTTACAAAGTCTTGTTACCGCAAATTTCTTAAATAATATTTGGTCTCTGCAGGTCTGGAAAGGACAAGGATCAAGGAAATGGAAACATGCACAGAATGATGGTTTCTTTGTTCAATTTGAGTTCCCTTCCCTACGAAAATTGTGGTTTATTTCCAGTTCGAATGAAAATGGAAACACTGTGCAGGTTTCTCTCCCACCCTTTCTGCATGCACTTATTTACTATATCATTTTTGTAATTTATGGTAAGCAATATTACAAAGATAGACTCTTCTGTCAAAACTTTTTTTTTCTGTGCAAGGATTATGCCTACAATAGTGGTTTCTACAATCAACTTTTTTATTAATTTTTTTTCTATTAGTTACTTAATCCTGTTTATGTTCCAAATGAACTATATTGAAAAAGTTCTGAACAGACATACCAAGTTTTAATATCATATGCTAGTCTTAGGAAATGAAATTCCTATTCATAATCAGCTTGTTTAGAAATTCGAAAGATTTTTCTCCTTATCAGGCTTTTGTTTTTGTGTTCAGAAATCATAAGCTGTTTTAATTGTACTTCCATTTAGGAAAACATGCATAAAGAGAATGTTTCTTTTAAAAGAATTTATTCTTTGAATAATTAGTGTTGATCCCCGTTGCAAAAATGTCGCTACGAGGGTCACAACGATTAGTATGCAAATTTTGCTGCCGTATACTTATTTCACGTGCTTAGCATTTCCTGTACTCAACTTTTGGTTATATATACTAAGTTTGGGATTGTATAATTTGCTATATTCAGGGAGCCAGAAGATTCGGACGTTGGTGCTCATGAAGTTGTTCCTCGCTTGTTCGAACGAATGATGTCTCGTAACGTCCTTTACTAATATTTGGCGAATATTTATAAAAAGGATAAGCAAGATGTTCTTCAAATTTTTGTTTTATTTTAAAATTATCCAAGCTTTCAAGGAGTTGCATTTTTTGGGAATTATTTTCATGATTTGATTGCTCTCAGTCTATTCTGGTGTTCTGGAGAATGGCCATTAGTTTGTTAATCACTTATCAGTAGGTATCGATGTTGTATCTAAATCTGCCAATTAATTCTATAGTTTTGATCAATTTATTTATGTGTCTTCCTTTTTTCAGTTTATTTCATGATATAAAACACTAATGTATTATTAGTATATGGATAAATTTATAAAAAGAAATACATTCTATCATTTCATTAAGTTCTCTATAACAGTTTATAAATAAGTAGTTAATTACTGAACATAAAAATAGTACTTCATTAAATTTCGCTGAATAATATTTGTTACAAAAGGAAAATCAATTATTATCAAAATAATAATAACATAAAAAAATCGACTTAAATTGTCATAGTAAAACCAATGTGAAAAATACTAAAATTTTACATTAAAGAATACTACTCTAACAAACTTATGTTTTCATCATCTTATTGGCGATATCTTCAATGACAAAAGGTTATCCAGAACCGAAGCTTCTTTTGTTTTAGTAGCAGGTGGCCCAAAAACATCCCAAAAACGAAGAGTTTCGTCTGCTCCAGCTGAAACTGCTGTTAATCCATCTGGACTCTGTAAAACATAAGAAAGAATCATCGGTGTGGACAAGAATTTCGATATCTAATGCAAATTTTTTAAAGAGATTTAATATCAATTATTTAAATTATCAATTTTTAGATTAGCTTTTCAATTTTTTGAATTGTAAAATTATTTATTAAATGTTTGTAATGAAGTAATTATAACATTTCACTCTCAATAGATAGGATGACAAATATGTTAACTCTACCTTGTAGCATTGTTGATCTCATATATGATTTAAACAATTTTAATTTTGAAAAACTACTGCTAACTGTATTAATAATATTCTATAGGCAGCAGTATATACATTTGAAAATGAATCTAGTACTTTGATATAACTTAATACTTCTATTGGAGTATTAATTTCTTTTTTAACAATGATACATTTTGCAACACTTTGACATCAAGTATCTCATTTGATAATTCACTTCAAGGTCTTGAAAAGAATATGAAGACGAGGATAAAAGAAAAAATAATGACTTTTTTTTTTTACAGAAGAAACAATGAGAGAAAAAGTAAGTTTGAAGTAAATAATTAAATTGGACAAGATTTATCTATATAGATGGTAAAACCAACATATAATCTCTCTCAAAAAAGAAACAAACTGTAAATACTTCAATTTTGAAAATATAAGAGTTGATAAAAACTTGATTACTCAACAACTATTTTACTGACCATTTTTCAGTAGAAAAAAGGGCTAATTTTTTAGGCAAATTGTAAATTTGTAATTGAAGATTTTCCAAAACTATATTCCTAATTAATTAGACTTGTTATATTCCCAACCCCTTCTTAATTACTCTATTTGACTGTGCACCACGTAGTCACATAGGTGAAGTGGCTTGTGGATTTGATTGTAAACTTCTGATGTTAAACCATCTATCTATGAAGCAATCTGTACTAATTTTTTTGGGGCCTAAGGCAATGGTATTGTTGGCCTTGCTTAATACATGACTCTTTAGATAATGTTATTTGTAAGAAAGTGTGAGTAAATTAGTAGTTATGTCACTTTTTAGAAATCGAACCTTAGACCGCATAGGTAGAACTCATTAGCATATCACAATCAACAAGAACTCAATTCACCACTAGACTATAAACTTTGCAGCATACCTGAGAAAGATGGAGGACTCTCGAAGCATGAGGGTCCAAACCTCCAACTTTAGTCATAGATGGATACTCCCACAAACAAAGTTGATTGTATTCTGCACTTGTACTAAATCCATGGCCACTTAATATCTCTCTGTGATGTCTATTCCATTCTAATCCACAAACCTGCATATAAGATACAAAACCATTCTTAAGAAACTAATGATAGATGACATAGTTACTGAGATTAGAAAAACAAATGCTTTTTCTTGCCTGAGCTTTGGTATCTATGCTGCAAATATTGGTTCCCTTTTGTACATTCCATAGCTTAATACATCTATCATCCGTGCCACCTCCAGAAGCAAGCACGGATGAATCATAAGGGCACCAAGCAAGTGCTTTGACAGCAGCACAATGGCCTTTAAAACAATGCAAGAAATTTGACGAGTTCATTTTATTTGATTCCCATATATAGATGTGATTTTCATTGCCGCCACTTGCCAATATATTTCGCCTTTTCGACCATTTTAAACCGCAAACCTCTGCTTTGTGTCCTTTTACCCGAGAAGTCACATTACTTTTTGCTCTAACTGCATACCAAGAACAAAATAATACAGCAAGATGTTAGGTTACATTATTTTATTTTATGATCAGTAGATTAATGTATACATAAATAATATCAGGGCCGGCCCAATAAAACTCAATAATAAGTGAAGTTTGAAGCAAGTTTTATCTTTAAAAACACTAGATTTTTTGTAGACGTGAAGAAAAGGTTTAAGCAAAACTTATCCTTGGTCCGGCCCTGAATAATACATCAGAAAATTTCATGAGAACAACTAAACCTATTTACCATCATGGTTAATTATAGATTTGTCATGGCTTCCAGAAGTTAAAATATGACCATTCCATGCTAGAGTTGCTATCCTTTGACTATGACCTTCTAGCTTTCTTATCTGAAAATCAAAAACCAATAATAAGTCCACCATGTCATAGTGTAATAACTGATCATACAAACAAGAAGATGAATAGAAATGCATGTATACCGTCTTGGAAGTCTCGGCATCAAAGAGATGAAGATTAGAGTGCAGAAATCCTGTTGCCAAATACTTTGAATCCTCTGACCAGGAAACACTAGTTGGATAATTGTTATCATTGGCTTTAAACAACTGAAATACATCAGTAGTAACTGAGTTCCAAAGGTATATTTCTCTGCCTAAAGCAACAGCTAGAATGTTGTTTTTCCCCCAATCCATAGTGTTTGTGTAGAAATCATTTCTTATTTTTGGTGCATCCAATACTCTTGATTCCTTCTGCAAGCACAGTTAATCAGTTTATTCAATCAGAAATCATTCTTCTTATCACTCACAACAAATGTTAGACATTTAATTGAAGCATCCATGATGCTATCTATAGTGATAGCTATGATCACAAACTATGTTACACTTTAACTGGTTAAATATGTGGACAGATATTTAGATGCATTTTGCATAGACAGATATATGTATTCTATCACACAACAATAAATTTATTTGACAAATGAGTTAAATGGTCACTATATTTAAAATGAAACCCGATAAAGCAAGTTGTCAAATAGCGGCTATGGCATAGCAAAAATTGGACAAATTTCTATTGTTCCGCAATATGCTATTTACTCAAATTGTTGTCAAATAGTCACTATGGCAGCACTATAACATAGTAGAATTTGAACAAATTTCTATCTTTTTTATGTACTGAATAAAAGTAGATTGATAAGAACAAAACCTTAGGCAGCCTACGACGAATAAGTTGATTGCGGCTGTTTTGAAATGCAGCTTCCTCTTCTTGTCGAATCACATCCATATGACGAATGGATTTTTTACTTACTTTTGGACTTCCCCTAAAAACTAACATCCGAAATGGCTTCCCTTCTGAATCCAAAGTCAGTTTCTCATCCAATTTCTGTCTATACGCATCCTATCATTATAACAAGATTCATATAACACAATGTTAAATAAAACAAGATAAAAAAGAACAATATCAAAAACATTCAAACAAACAAGAAATGATTCAAAACATAATCTTGAAAAATTAAAGTATTGAAAAGATGAAAATTTTAAAAGAAAAAAGGAAAGAAAGTTACATTGAAATGTTTATTGTGTAATATTTTGGTTGGTTTGCTAGTGAGGAAAGTGTGGGCTTGATCAAGATCCATCAAACTCCTATTTGGTATGAACCGATCACCCTGTAAAGAAAGAAAGAAAAATCAGATTGAACATGCATTACGATTACATAACATCTATTAGAAAAATCATAATAAAGAAGATTAATACTGGAAAGTGATAATCGGTTGGAGTGCTGAGGAGGCTTCTTGGAGTGTACCAATCACAATCAAGATTCCACATTGTGTCTTCGAAGATGAATTGATTGATGAATATGATGAAAAGAAAGAGAATTAAAGGAAGAAGATGATGAAGATGAATTGATGAAAAGAAAGAGCGTTTTTAGAGAGTAATAACGGAAGAATGATGAAATATAAGAAAGGGTTTGGCGCCAACTATATATATATTTTTAGACCGTTGCTATTTTCTACTCGTAAGTCGAAAATTACCCAAATCTAATCTACATGAAACAATCTTTTTTTTTTTTTTTAATAGATTTATTATTATTATTATTTATTGTAATAGATTTCACAAAAATACTGTCGCGTGCTCAAAAAAGAAAACTGTTGTCATGTCCAAAAAAAAGTTAAA
>JBBPBT010001116.1:4325600-4338941 GCA_037974875.1 Cicer bijugum
TGTTATAAATAATTTATAATTTAATCTATCAGTTATATTAATTCAATTAAATATAATTGTTTATTGATTTAGGGTCTAGCATGTGACATGATTTTAATTTCAAATAACATATTTTATGTTATATATATTAGGGTTAAATAAGTCAATAAAATTTCAAAGTTTTGTTCCTATAAAAAATTATTTAACTTTAATCCTTAAATAATATTTTAATTTCGTTTTTAGTTCTTATTTTTATGTCAATTTATATTTTTGGTTTTTTTTATACATGATTAGTATACTTTAAAAATTTCTCTCATAAAAATTTAGAATATTTATTAAGAGATGAATTAATATGAATTTTTAAGTGTTAAAAGTCTTAAAATCACATTTAATTGACCATTTGTTAAAAAGTTTTAAAATTTTGTAAGAGATATGCTTATAATATCCTAAATATGGTTACAAAATATCATTAAAAAAATTTAAAAGATGCAAATACATTGACTTAAAAGTTGGGATAAAAAAATGAAACTTGAAAATATTTTGGGACTAAAGTTTTAAGATTTATAGGAACTAAAAATGAAACTTTGAAATATTTATAGGAACTAAAACTTATTTAACCTAGATAATATATTGTGAAGGTGGTGAAATAAGTATTGGATATGGATGCAAATGTTTTGTCTAATGATTCTAATTGGAAGTGGATTTGGAAGTTACAAGTTGTTCAAAATATCTAAATGTTTGTTTGGTTTGTTGTGTATGGTAGATTACTGAACAATTCCCTTAAATTCAATCATTATATGATTAATGATCGATACCTCTTGTCCAAAGTGAGAGGCGGATAAGGAGACAAATATTCAAGTTCTCACAACTTTTTTATGTCTAATTCTTATGATTGAATAAAATATTTTGCTTATGAGAAAGATGAAATACTACTTTTTATTTTTTGTTGGTTTATTTGAAAAGCTCTTAATGAAGAACTTTTTCTTATACTTCTTGGGCGATTGGAAAATTTTGAGTCTCATTAATCACATTTTCAAACAACTGTTATAATTGCTCTCACCATTATTTGCTACATTGTTCCCTTTCAGGTTCAATGGTAAGTCTTAAACTCTAGCCCAAAATGGGCATGAATTCTTTTCCATGGTTGTGAGTTGCTCTGAATCCAAAATTTTCTTTAGGAAGAAGAGATTCCTGATGAAACTCCCTTTCTAGGTCATACAGTTATCCTCCCTCATGTGAGAAATAAATAGAATGGTAAAGATAGATTATAAATGAATATTAAGTAAGAGTGATTTAAATTTTTTTTTTTGTCATTGTTTGGTTAAACATTCATATATTTTGGTAAGGTCCCACCTTTGAAATATTTATAATAAGAGGATAGACAATTTTTATATTATAGAAAAGTTATGAGAGTAAAAATTGACCAACTTTAGTTTTTGTCTTTAAAATTCAAATAGAATAACAAGCAAAAAAAAAAAAATTGGAACACAAAAAGTTTGTTAACATTAGATATTTATAAATTTACTATTTAAAGTCAAATATATATATATATATATATATATATCATTTATGATGGACATTAATTATATTATTTACTCGACTTATATTTTATATACAGACAAAATTAATATATTAATCAATAAGAACAACAAAACCATAAGTCTCAATGTTGAACTAGAAGCTACTACTTTTATTCAAGAAATTTATCCTATTTAGGAAAAAATAGATAAAAATGGTGAAAAAATTTCTAAATCAGATTCATTTGAACCACTCTACGAATCTGAGGTCAAGCCTACAAAGGGCCCTAATAATGTAGTTTACGAGTAATTTTATTTCAACTTATCAAATTCAGTTAACACAAATCATATATGAGATGATCATCAATATCTAGATATGTGTATTATTGGTTCTTGGAATGATGCAGTGTCAGAGGAGAATAACATTCAAAGCCATCAAATCTATTTTTGTGACAAAATAAACTCCTAATTAGACTTATAAGGTATTCTGAATAGACTCTTGATTCTTGGCTATTTGTTCCATAAACTTATCAATTTTATCTTACACTCATTCAAAGTCTTTCTTCTTTACAAACTGAGAAGGGTCAAAAATAGGTGTTGAAGGACTGACAGAAGAACCTTTGTAGGTAAACTTTGTAGAACAAAAAACATAAGAAAGGAAATGGGGTTGAATTATGTTTTCTGATTAAAAAACTTTTTTGTGTGGCTATACTTAATTAAAGAAAGTAGTACAGGTGAAAGGAACTAGAGCAACGAGACACAACAATTTATCTTGATATACCACCAATATGGTAGTTACGTCCGGTCCCTTCAACATGAAGAATTTAATCCACTAGTTCACCATAGAATCAAACTTATCTTTTTGGTTAAGCAACACAGATAATTTTTCAGAAATGACAAAACACAATTCAAGCTCCTCATTCTTGTGTTTTCCAGCACCTACATGTTGTCTCAAATCCAATTAATGACAAAAGACAAAACTTTAACCCATCTTGCTAAGACCTCATTAGGATCCAAACTTTGAGCATTCAAACTTTTAATCTTATTAATTTTGGCAGTCAAAGAGGTCATGAATTAGTCTAGGTTTGGGAGCTAGAATGAAAATTTGATTAAAAAGGCTAGGACTAAGGGTATGGAAGTGTTAGGTCAAGCTGAGGTGGGGTTGATTTAGAAGCTAGTGAGTCGTATGAGGGTGTTTTAGAGACTAAATCGTGTACAACTTGAGCTATTATCTTAGTTAATGTTTTGATAGGATCCACAAGCATACTTGAGTGAAGATTACATGTTGGTGTTGAAAAGATCAATTTGGTTTGACTAGTTGTTTGTGGGGGGAGGGGGGGGGGGTAAGTGTTTGAAGGTGATGGCGTGGAGGCTATAAATTTAGTATTAAAGGGATAATGGTGTAATATTTATCTAAGGGTTTGAAACATTTCTACTACGTATGACTCAAACATCTCATCTGAAGTGTATGTATCTGAGTAAAAGCTGAAGAAAAAAATGAAGGTATTTGAGATTGTTTTGTTAAGGTTGTAGAGAGAGGTGGAATTTTACGTGTTTAACATTTAGAGAAGAATGAAGAGGCTCAAAAGAGGGGTTTACCTTATGTCTTTTCCTCAAGATTAGGCTTGCTTCATATTTATTTGTGTTTTCATCATCTCATTCTTCTATCACATTATTTATCTTGAGTTCCTTTTTCCTTTTCTTTTCCAACTCTTCAAATACTTTTGGTAAAGGGTAGTAAATATGGGGCATCTCATGACCAGAGTGGTACATCCAGATGTACTCTTGAATAACCTGTTTATTTTCTTCTTCATAATTGGAGCATAAGAGTCTTCAACCATGAAGAGGATGTCTTAAGATCCACTAGAATGTCATGTCAACCTTTTAACTTCAGTGCTTGGCTTTATGTTGTCATTGACAACAACAAGCCTCATTTTAGTGAAATTGTGGATGTTGAGAACTGGTGTATGCCGAATGCTCATTCTTAAATTCTCATTCTAGCTCCTCTAGTGCTTTAATGAAAAGGTTCCTCATTAGCACAATTATGATAAGTCTTGAGTAGGGAATTGTCTTGATCTTGCATAATCTAGAGTTGATGATATAAGGCCTTATGTGCTCAAGTACCAAGTTTGGAAGATTAGTCTTGATTTTCTAGAAGATGTTCCACATCAATCATTTGTGGTTTATGGTGACATAGCCAACAAAACCACCTTTAAGAACCTTACATCCAATAAAAATCTTGAAGAGCACCCTATATCAGGGATTTAGATGCACTTACATGGAGTTGATTTTGGGATCTTAAAATAGTTCCTTGTTGATTGTAGAAGAGTCAACTCTTAAATAATATCCATTCATTATTATCATGCCTTCATCTAGTCATCTGGTAATAGCAGCAATGGTTTATTGAGTGTTCTTGACAAGAAGCCCTAAAGTCACACTCGAAACTTCTCCATTTTTGTTTGCATTTGCAAGCCTCCAAAATACCTTCACTAAAACATCTAGAGTAAATAGTTGGTCAAGGCTAATGTACTTAAACTATCCACTACTAGCAAAATCATCGATTAAGTCAACCAAATTCTCAACAAGATTAGTGAAATCAATTTGAAGTTCATTGAGAACATCTAGTTGGTCCATATGTAGCGTAACTGAAAATAGAACAAGAAGTATAACTTGAAGCCATTAGAAAATCAAAGAGAGTTTTAGAAAGGTTTGCAAAACTGTGGGAAATACATGAGAGTAATGACTTTTGAGTGTTGTTGATTTTGGTAAAGCGTTTGAGTTACTAAAAGTGAAAAGCAATAACTAATGCACACACATTAAAAAACAAAAGGTAACATGTATCAAAAAATCACACAACGCACACATATTTAAAGAGAATTGCTCATATAATGGATAAATGAAATTTAAATTGACTAGAGGCATATGTTAAACTCAATTCATCAAAGATAAAGCATACGTTTTACTTAATAAGTTTATTCTACCATAGGAAAATGTACACATGGATTCCCACATCACTCCTTTATATATTGAATATTTAAATATTTATTTATAAAATAAAATCTATCTTGCACAAGGGGTGTTGTAAAAATATTTTCCCCGATCAATGTCAACAAATTTAATATCTAAAATATCATTTTGAACAAAATCTCTTATAAAGTGATGTTTAATCTCTATATGTTTTACCTTTGAATGTAAAAATGAATTTTGGTTAAACATATAGTAAAACTATTATCACAAAAGAAATGAATGTTACTCTTATGTATTTTGTAGCCTTCTAGTTGATGTTACATGCAAAACACTTGAGTGCTAAAATATATTCTGAAGCCAGTGCAATAGTTCCTTGTCTTTTGCTTGACCTGGAGATCATATTCACACCAATGAATATACAACTTCCACTGGTGTTTTTTTTTTTTCTTTCCTTTCTAGCTTATCTCCAGATTAGCTAGCCTCATAGAAATATAATAACCTATACTTAGAGGATGTCTTATAATACAAACCAAGATAGTAGTGTACTTCATTTATCTAAAGATCCTTTTAACAATAATTAAATGGGATTCTTTAGAGCTAGATTGAAATCTTGCACACGTCAATGCTAAACACAATGTCAAGTCTAGAAGCAATTAAGTAGTGGATAGAGTCATTCATCCTTTTATACACCTTTTGATTCACCTTTTTTACCTGATTTATCTATATCAAGAGTACATGTGGGATGCATAGGTGTAAGCTTGAGTTTGAAATCATCCATCTTAAATTTCTTAAGATGTTCTCTTGTATATTTGGTATGATGACTGAATAATCCTTATGTGCTTTGATGAATTTGGATTCCAAGAAAAGATTTAAGCTCTTCCATCATGTTCACCTCGAATTCATTCTACATTAACTTAGAAAACTTTTGATAAAACTTAGAATTAGTAGAATAAAAAATTATATCGTAAACATATACTTAGACAATGAGAAAGTCATTCTTAGATGATCTTCTCAATAAAATAGTATTAACCTAAACTCTTTCAAAATGATTTTTTAAGAGAAAACTACTTAGTATGTCATACAAAGCTCTTGGAGCCCGTTTCAAACATACATATATATTTTTAATTTAAAAATATGGTCTGGAAGTTCATTATCTTCAAAGGCAGGAGGTTGTTTAATATACATTTCTTCATTTATATAACCATTTAGAAATACACTTTTCACATCCAATTGTTTAAATAATGTTATTAAAAGTTGCAAATAAAAGTACAATCATGATTGCTTCTAACCTTGTCACATGGGCAAAAGTTTAAGTATAATCAATACGTTCATGTAAACTATTGCTTTGAGCTCCAAGTCTAGCTTTATTTCATACCACTTTACCTTTCTCATTCAATTTTTTTTTTCTTCATAAAAATCACTTTGTTCTAATTGGCTTTTTTTTTTTTGGGTACAAGATTTCTTACATCATTTTTATTGAATTAGTTTAGTTTTTCTTGCATGGTAATTATCCATCCATCATCTAATATAGTCTCTTCTAACGTTGCAGGTTTAATTTCAAACAAAAATCCAAAATGATACTATACTTTTCTTAGGTTCAAATTTCACTTTTTTAGTTATATGTTTTAAATTGAATGGCTAAAAATAATACGGGGAGATATGATGGTGTTTCATTAATAAAACATTTGTAAGGAACGAGCAGTCGGGATGCCTGTTTTAGTCATGGTCAAGACATACTTTACAAAATGATCACAATTATCTTGGTGGCTCATGCTGTGATAATTGGAATAGATTGCCATATTATATGGAAAAATTCCGCTAAAGTGAAAGGTTTTCAAGCATTAATTTATATCAAAGATTTTATGGACAAAGGAACTTTGCATTCTTTATATTGTTAATCTTTTAAAAATATATTTTATAACTACTCTCCTTTTTTATGAAACTCGTTGAGATTATTATTCCAACTCCTACTTTTATGTATTATAACGAATAAAAAGATTTGAGCCATAGACTCGGAGCAAGTATTTAATGTTGATGTTTAATAGTTATTGTGTTTGAAATTTTGGAATTTAGTTATATTGTCTAAGTGTAAAACTTAACTTGTAACATTGTATTTATATACAACAATATCTTTTTTGAAAATGATCGACTTTTTCTTTTTAAACTAGAGACCCACTTTTCAAAAAAAAAATTGATCGATTTTTTTTTAAGAAATAAAGTTTTTTAATTTTTTTACTGATAATTTTTTTTTGATTTTTTTCTGTAAAAATTTCTGACTTTTTTTTTGATAAAAAAATGTCCGATTTTTTTTTTTTTTATAAAAAATGTCTGATTTTTTTAGATAAAAAATGTCATATTTTTTTTCGATAAAAAATTTCCCATTTTTTCGATAAGAAGTTTCTGGTTTTTTTCTTATAAAAAATTTTCATTATTTTTGAATAAAAATATTTTTTTCAAGAAAAAAATCTTAAAATTAACAAAATATTGGGGGCCTATGGGCCCCTAGAGCCCCCTCTCTTAAGCCCCATGAAATAATGAACCGAAATTAAGGGGCCCCTTAAAAGATTATTTTGATAGGGGGCCAAATAATAAAACAAAAAAAAAGTAAGGGGGCCTTATAGTTGGGGGATTTTTTGACGGCTCTATAGGACTGTTGCCTTTTGTACCCCCATTTTGTTAAAAACTCAGTTTTATCCCACATAAATTCATTCACGTGAGCGGTAAAAAAAAATTACCTCAAAATTTGACCCCTCGTTGAAATTTCTGGTAAGCAATATTTGTAAACAAAATTTCCGGTAGTTATCGGAAATTTGAACGTTGAAATTTCCGGTAGTAGTATTTTGAATACCAGAAATTTCAAAAATCCAGTAGTTTAATTTTATTTTTTTTAATTTGTTTGTTATTTTATTTTATTTTATTTTTTTTGAAATAGGGATGAAAAATGCACAACCAATATTTATAGATTTAACTGAAGCATTTGCAACTGATCAAATTTTTGAGTCACGAGAAGCTGTCATATCATGGGCAAGAGAGATAGGTCGACCAAATCGAGTAGCAGTTATCATTACTCGATCAGACGTAGAGACTGGAAAGAGAGACAGAAAGTCAAAATTAATTCTTGGTTGTGATAGAGGTGGCCAATATAAGTCAAATAAAAATGACACAGGTACTTCAACTAAAAGGTGTGGATGTCCGTTTAAACTTAGATCGAGACCACTGAAAAATGATGAATGATGGATTATAAGTTTAATCTGTGGACTTCACAACCATGAGTTAGTAGCTACTTTTGAGAATAATGCATTTATGGGATGCTTAACAGAAGAAGATAAGAAACATGTTGACGAGTTGACAAAATATCACGTTGCACCGAGACACATCTTGTCATATTTGAGAGATCGAGATAAGGAGAATGTGACTAGTATCTATCAAATTTACAAGCGACGAAGTACATACAGGAAGAATTTGATGGGACCTAGAACTGATATGCAACATTTGTTGAAGTTACTTGAAGCTGAGAAATATACTTGTTGGAGTAGGACTCATGAGGACTCCAACATTGTGAGGGATATGTTTTGGACGCACCCAGATTCCATAACTTTGCTGAACATGTTCCCTCTTGTATTGATCATGGATAGCACCTACAAAACCAACAAGTATAGGTTACCGTTGTTTGAAATTGTTGGTGTAACTTCAACTGAGTTGACATTTAATGTTGCATTTGCTTATATGGATTCTGAACGTCAAGACAACTTTTGGTGGGCATTGGAGAAGTTAAAAGAGTTGCTTGTTTCAAACACGTAATTTCTTCAGGTGATTGTCACTGACAGAGAACTTGCTTTAATGAATGCACTTAAAGTTGTATTTCCATCTTTGTAACACCCCGTTTTTCTTAGCGAGGGTGTATTTTTTTTTTCAAAAGAAATTAAAATAAAATAGAGAAATAAATAAGGTAACACCTTTGGATAAATAATTAAGTCATTATAATTTACAAGCAGCGGAAAAAGTTCTCAAAATATGAATTCAAAATATTTACTTAACAAAGGTGGTACAATCTTCCAGTTTAAAAATAAAAGCAACCCAAAAGAAAGACATCTGTTCCCTCTGTGTCAACCTAGTCTGATCATTTTACAAAACAACTAAACACCCTGAATGATCTTCACGCGCCCCGTGAGATCCTCCTAACGTAGCTCCAATCAAGCACCCACCATCTACATTCCCATCCGTAGGGTACGAACCCGTAGGATCATCCCGGCTCTCAACTGAGGGCGAAGCCCAGATTTCCACAATAGTTGTAAAGGGTCACCAACCGAAATTAACAGTTAACACATAACATTTACTTTTCAATGCACAAATAACCTTTTCAACTTATCATGCATCTTAGAAGGGTTTTCCATATGCTAAAAGTTCATATCATGCTTGCCAAATTAAAATTGAAATCAAAATAAAGTTCTCAATCCATCAAGTAAAACATAACTGACCAAAACAATGATAAATCAATTGAGCAATCGATTATCTAACTCAAAATAAGAATTTGCACTAAGCCAATCGATTGGGAAATTGATTGAATGGATAACTGAGCCCCTGTATTAAAGTCAATCGATTTCCAAATCGATTTCCTGAAGGTTCTTAGTGAAATTTGAACTCTGGGCTTAATTCAATTGATTGGGCAATCGATTGACAACATAGCTGAGCCACTAACTTAATGTCAATCGATTTCCAAATCGATTTCCTGAAGGTTCTTAGTGAAATTTGAACTCTGGGCTTAATTCAATCGATTGGGCAATCAATTGGGCAATCGATTGGGCAATCGATTGACAGCATAGCTGAGCCACTGACTTAATGCCAATCGATTTCGAAATCGATTTCCCTGCATATTCTTCCAAAAATACATAAACTAACTCAATCACATTCATACACCACTTCAAAACTTAACAGTTAGCACTGATAATGCAATCGCTACAACATCATGAGTTTCAAAATAGTATTGAAATCAAACATGCTATCACCAAATTCCAAAACATAACACTTAACACTTATAACACAATTACTACAACATCATGAGTTTCAAAATGGTATTGCAATCAAACATGTTATCACCAAATTCCAAAACATAACACTTAACACTTATAACACAATACCCACATGGACAAAATGAACCAACAATTCACAATTTTCCAAGGTGTAGTCTCTCACGGACAAACACAATTCACCAGGGCGTAGTCTCTCACGGACAAACCCCTGTGCATTCTCTCATGGACAAACACAATTCACCAAGAAACATAAGTCGTAAACGTACCACCTATCATGGGTCAGCACTGTTTACCGAGGTGCCACCTATCACGGGTCAGCACAACTTACCAAACGTAGATCGTAAACGTACCACCTATCACGGGTCTGTACAGTTTACCGAGGTGCCACCTATCACGGGTCAACACGATTTACCAAACGTAAATCGTAAATGTACCACCTATCACGGGTCAGTACAGTTTACCGAGGTGCCACCTATCACGGGTCAGCACGATTTACCAAAACAAACAATAAGTAACCAAGACATTAAGAGATTCCCCATTCTTAACGCCCAATTAACTTAAACAATTTTCAAAACAACATTAAGTAACCAAGACATTAAGAGATTCCCCATTCTTAACGCCCAGTTAACTTAAACGATTTTCAAAACAACATTAAGTAAATAAGTCATTAAGAGATTCCCCATTCTTAATACTTATTTAACTTAAACGATTTTCAAAACAAATATTAAGTAAACGAGACATTAAGAGATTCCCCATTCTTAATTCTCATTTAACTTAAACGATTTTCCAAAACAAACATTAAGTAACCAAGACATTAAGAGATTCCCCATTCTTAACGCCTAGTTAACTTAAACAATTTTCAAAACAACATTAAGTAACCAAGACATTAAGAGATTCCCCATTCTTAACGCCCAGTTAACTTAAACGATTTTCAAAACAACATTAAGTAAATAAGTCATTAAGAGATTCCCCGTTCTTAATACTTATTTAACTTAACCGTTTTTCAAAACAAATATTAAGTAAACGAGACATTAAGAGATTCCCCATTCTTAATTCTCATTTAACTTAAACGATTTTCCAAAACAAACATTAAGTAACCAAGACATTAAGAGATTCCCCATTCTTAACGCCCAATTAACTTAAACAATTTTCAAAACAACATAAAGTAACCAAGACATTAAGAGATTCCCCATTCTTAACGCCGAGTTAACTTAAACGATTTTCAAAACAACATTAAGTAAATAAGTCATTAAGAGATTCCCCATTCTTAATACTTATTTAACTTAAACGATTTTCAAAACAAATATTAAGTAAACGATACATCAAGAGATTCCCTATTCTTAATTTCCATTTAACTTAAATGATTTTCACCAACAAACACACATTAAGTAAACAAGACATTAAGAGATTCCCCATTCTTAATACTCGTTTAACTTAATGGTTTTCAAATTCTACACAATGCAAACTCAAACATATTCACAAACTTATTACACTATTCATGCCAAAACACGACAATTCATTTCTCCACAAAATCATTTTTACGACGACATAAAGTAAACGCAGATATTAAGAGATTCCCCATTCTTAATACTCATTTAACTTAACGATTTTCAAAACAAAACATTAAGCAAACAGAAGTATTAAGAGATTTCCCATTCTTAATACTCTTTTAACTTAAACGGTGTTCTAAAACAAACATTAAGTAACCAAAGCATTAAGAGATTCCTCATTCTTAATGCCCAGTTAACTTAAACGATTTTCTCAAACACACATTAAGTAAACAAGATATTAAGAGATTCTCCATTCTTAATACTCATTTAACTTAATGGTTTTCAAATTCCACACAAAAACGAACTCAAACATATTATCAAATTCAATCCACAATTCCCACCCAAAATACATCAAATCATTTCTCCACAAAATCATTTTCACGACAACATTAAGTAAATAAGTCATTATGAGATTCCCCATTCTTAATACTCATTTAACTTAAACGATTTTCACAAACTCACATTAAGTAAACGAGACGTTAAGAGATTCCCCATTCTTAATACTCGTTTCACTTAATGGTTTTCAAATTCCAAACAAAACAAACTCAAACATACTTTCACATTCAATCCATAATTCACACCAAAACACATCAATCAACAAACATCAAGTATGAACACGCCGAATACGACGACACAAATCAACACAATCCATCACTCAAACACAACAGGTTTCATATACTCGAAATCATACATAAATGGGTTTAAAATTCATTCTCCACAAAACATTACTTTAACCCTAACCAAATTCTTTTCCACACAACCACAAGTAAGTCCCTAAATGCAAACTAAAAGTTTGGAAGGAGCCCTTACCTTCACGTTAGCTGTAACGTGCGATTACAGCACCGCGAGCAAATCCGGTAAAATCTCCGCTCGCAACGCCGCTTCCAAAGTTGGTCCCCTAGCACCGTAACGTGGTAGTGAGCAACTTTCCCTTCTATCTCTTCGCGAAACGAAGCTTAGATCTAGATGAAACGGGGAGGTTTGTGTTTGAATCTCTAATACCGTTTTTCTTGGTTTTCGAATCAAAGAGGAAGAGTGAAGTTGAGAAATCCTTGTCCTATCACCCACTATCAGTTGCGAACTCAAGGGAAAGAAAAGAAAGCAAAAATGAGCAACAATGGAGGAAGGGAGAAGAAGGCGTGAGCGCGGCAGAGGAAGAAGATGGAAATTTTTTGGCTTTCTCTCCTTTCTCTTTCTATCCTTTGTTTTTCCTTTCTTCCTTTTTCTTTCCTTCCCATTTCTTTATATATAAACATATATATATATATATATATATATATAATAATTAACAAATATCTCCAAATCTTTAGATATTTATTAAATTACCCTTTCATCCATAACACATTAAACTCTTCGCAAAAGATTCATCGCAGTTAATTTAATTTATTTATCGACGAGTAATTCTAATCGGGCATCAAAATATCTCTCTGGTCAGATAAACTTCAAAATATTAATAACTTTGGCTTAAAAGCCTCCGAGTTCAATACCAAAAACCCATTAAAATACATAAGGTATAATTTAGAATTACGGGTCTTACAATCTTCAACAAATCTACTTTGTCAACTTCATATTAACAAAAATGTTAGAGCCAAATGCAAACAGTATATATTAAACAAAGACATGCAAGAACCCATTCTTGAGTTGTGGATGTATCCCTCAACACACTCATGTGGATATGCAGCTGGGTGCAATTTAGCTCGAAGTGATCGTATAGAATTCCGGTACATACTCCATTCAACGTCGACATCACGTGCAACAAGCATTGGTGGTGTAGGAGGAATGTGTTGCGAGAGGTGTGAAAAACTCTCTAGTACATGGAATGCTCAAAAGACGCATGACATCGTCAAGAGTAATAGTCATTTCACAGAATGGCAGGTGAAATGAACTAGTCTCATTCCTTTTTTCAACAGCAGCTCTCCTATTTGATTGTGTAGGAGGTCGAACTCGAGAATGATCACCATCAGTTTTTGCTCCTCTGGTCCTCACTAACAAAATTCAATAAAAAAAAACAAGACAGTGTACCGGAAATTTGAAAAATCCGATAGTAAAAAATACATACCAGAAATTTCAAAAATGAAATTTTCGGTAAGCCATCCGGAAATTTCAAATTTCTGGTATTGATTTTGAACTACCGAATTTTTCAATTTTCCAGTGACCTTCCCGAAAATTTTATTTTTGAAATTTTGAAATTTTCGGTAAAAACTTTTTTCCATCAAAACTTACTTTTCCGGATTTTTCAATTGTGGGGTACAAATGTTTTTTTTTTTTTTTTTTTTTTTTTTTTTTTTTTTTTTTTTT
>JBBPBT010001116.1:4339010-4350387 GCA_037974875.1 Cicer bijugum
TTTTTTACTTTTTTACTGATTTTTTTAAGGATATTTTGAGTATTTCACTCAAAAAAACATTAAATTGGGGGTAGAAGTTTAAATGGGGGGTACAGAAGGCAACAGTCGCTCTATAGGCCCCCCTCCCTTAAGCCCCATGAAATAAAGGGCCGAAATTTAAAAAAAATTATTTTGATAGAGAGTTTAATAAAAAAAATTAAAGAAACCTTGTACTTGGAGACTTTTTTTCCAGCTCTACTCGTGAATGAGGTGGAAAGGTGATTATAAAATCCGGCCCATTTTTTCGGCGGATGAACCATACTATCTCTATTAAATTCACCCTATTTAAAATGCGTGACTATATATTTTAAAGGAAAAAAAGAGCGATGTTATTTAGTACGAAATAAAATATGAAAAAAAATGCAAGAATGATAAGTTGTTAATTGATTTGAGATTGATCAAATAGTTATATCTTTTACTTGGTAGAAAACATGATAGAGAAGGAACGGAAAAACAAAAAAGCTGATTCTAAAAAATTTGCGAAAAATTTGGCAATATATGTAGTATGTAATTTAGCAATAATGATAAGTTGTTATTTAGCATTTTCCAAAAAAAATTGCGATTGCATTTGGCAATATTTTTTATATTTATTATGTAGTATGTTAAATTTAATCATTTTTCTTTACAAATAAGCGTATGTAAAGTCGTACGTATTTTATGTATAGCTAATAAAATTTAAAAAAAATACAAAAGCATTGTTTCTAAGGAAAATCCCTCGATAAAAGAAATAATCATATAGTCAAATTAGATTCCCTACTATTAAATTCACACATTCAATTACATTATGTCTATTTGATCTTAATCACACAATTAAAAAAAAAGTTGATTTTTAATTTTTATTTATAATTTAAAATATTAAATTTAAATCTTAGTCATCTAATTTTTAGCTGGGAAGTCAGGCTAGATAAAACTTTGAAATACTTAAACCGGATCTATGATTAATTTTTTAAGTTTAAGTCTGACATACAGTCTATCATATATTTTTTTTCCGGTCTAGCCTTGCCTTTTTAACAGTCTGACCTAGCCTGAAAGCCTATTTAAAAGTCTTATTAACAATAAAATATTAAAATGTTATATTTTACATATCCATATATATGAAACAAAAAATAATTTTAAAAAAATCTGGAACAAAAATCATTTAAACCTTAAAAAAGGATCTTTGATTTCAAAGATTAATTTTTTTCTTAAAACAAATGTACCAATTATTACCTCTCAAACAAATATGGAATGACTATTGAGTAATTGTTTAATAGAACAATTACTCGTTATGAAACGATTATCCAATATGCAACAAC
This sequence comes from Cicer bijugum, assembly GCA_037974875.1. Classification (NCBI taxonomy): domain Eukaryota; kingdom Viridiplantae; phylum Streptophyta; class Magnoliopsida; order Fabales; family Fabaceae; genus Cicer; species Cicer bijugum. The sequence continues at coordinate 4,340,345 of JBBPBT010001116.1, forward strand.
TACAAATTATGGAACAACTACTGCGTGATTGCTTAATTAATAAACTTTAAAATAGAAATTATTATTATTAATAAATAATAATAATAATAATAAAATATATATAAGACAACTTGTCAGACCTAATAGACTTTTTTAGAGAATCGTACCGTGCACCCCCCCCCCCCAATTTTACCTCCCACCCTCCATTTTTTTCTAAAGACCATTTTACTCTTTTTTATTTTGTATAAAATCATAAATATTAGAAAATTATAAACTTTCGAAATAATAAAAAATTAGTTTTTTTATATTTTCAAAAGTTTTGTTAATGTCAAAGTTTTTTGATAAATTTGAAAGTTCTGAAGTGTGATTTTTCAGAAAACATTAAATTTTTTTGAAAGTTTTGATGAATTTAAAACTTCTAAAATTTGATATCAAATTTATTACGATAAATTATTACTAATAAAAATGCATTTCGGAACTTTCTATGAATATCAATGTTTCCAAACTAAAAATCTTTATGTTTCTGAATTTTTATATTTCGAAATTTTCAAATTGTTCAAAAGTTTTTGCCTTTCGAAAGTTTCTGCCTTTCGAAAGTTTCATGTTCATGGAAACTTTTTGAACGTTTAGAAAATTAATATTTCAAAAATTTCAAAATTTATCTTACTTTTGGATTTCGAATGTTTCAAATGTTTGCAAATATAATTCGGACAATTTAAATTTTCGAATAAAACAGATGAAAAAAAAAAGAGATTTTTTTTAGAGTTTCTATTAATAATGTTAGAGGTAATCTAGTATTTTTCATAAAGATAGGGAGTGGGAATACAAGTGATGGTGCACAGTACAAAATTATTTTTTTTTATAATTATCAGAGTCTGACCTATTTAAATAAATAATCTTTAAAAATAGCCTATATGTATTCTTGAATATAATTATAATTTTTTCTTTTCCTTGGACACTGCCCTCTTTTTGTAAAAATAAAATAAAAATAGAACAAAAGTATTATTGCAATCTACTCATTAAACCAAGAGAGGAAGGACCCAATTTTCTTTCTATGAATAGTACATACTTTAATTGGAAATCCACCAACAAAAACTTGGAACTACTTATTCTCTAATTATTGAAATATATCAATAATTTGTTTCTAAATAATATTAGAAACTTATGAAATTAGTCTCTAAATAAACACTAAAACCTTAAAAACAACACATTTGACTAAATTGATATAATATTTTTTCTTAATGCTCAACTAAAAAAAGACACTAAGAAAGACATGGGATTTTTGGATTACAATGAGAGCTAGTCCCTTGAGCATTTCTGCACGACGAAGATGTGGTCTCTCCATCAACACCAATTATGCGGATTTTTTCAAATACAATGTTGGTGCAACCAATATTAGCACAATTCAATTCAATTGCATTGTAATCATTTGATGTTCCTCGAATTTTGCGATAAGTAACATCACTAATTTTAACTGCGTCGCTTGTAATTGATGATAATAAGGCATCGTATTGTTGATCAATAATCACAGGGTGACTCACTCTATGAAGTCTAATATCTTGAAATGTGATCTTCCTTGCATAACCACGTCCTCCCTATATATTTCATAAAACACAAACAAAATTAAATACTAATTTGTCTTATTTATTTAAAATTTTAAAAAAGTGATTTTGATTTTATATTTTAAAATTATTTTTATAAAAATTTATATAAAAATCTTTAGACTCATTTGTTATTAATTAAAAAAAATTATATTCATTAATTTAAAATTTTATTATTTGAGATTTTAACATTATAAAAATCATTTTTTTAAAAAAATATCTTTTAAAAATAATCTCTATGAAGAACTTCTGAATATAACTTTTCATAATAATTTTTTAAAATTTTATTGTACAAAAATGTAACAAATAGATGAAATAGTGGTTTAAGATAAACTATTTAATTCAATTTTTCATCTGCAATGTTATTTTTAAAATTCTTTTTTAAAAATGTTATAAAAATTGATAAAATACTTTTTAAAAAAATCTTAAACAAACAGACCCTGTATTTCAATTATTTAAAGAAAAAGATAGAATTGCTTTTATTTGTTTGTCATATTGAAAATATTTTAAAAAATCAGTTATAAATGATAATTTTTTATAGAAGCTATTAAAAATAATTTCTCATTTGAAGTTACTTTTAGATTTTTTCCAATTTTTTTTCAAAAGTGATTATGAGTCTGTTTGTTACTTATTCTAAAAAATTATTTTATCAAACAAAAAACTATAACAAACTGGTCCTATTTTATTTATAAAAAAAAGTGATTTTTTCAATCAAAATGTTATAAAGTTATTAATCACCAAAAGAGTTAATTTAATTATACACCCAATTAACTAGAATCGGTTCTTACCATCCATGTTTTGATTCTAGCTCCATTTGTGGTCCCACGAAAAGTACAATTGTTTACAAGTATCTCTTCTACCATAGCAAAATCTCCATCTTTTCCAAGGCTTCCGACACTATATATATATATATATATATATATATATATATATATAACATTATGATTACAGCAATAACACAATGTGAAAAGTCATAAAATTATTTGAACAACTAACCTAATTCCATGACCAGGTCCACAATATACACCGGTTATGTTGATGAAGCTCGAACCACTATTAATGGCAATACAATCGTCACCTAAAATAAACAATAAACATACAAGAATTAATAAGCTGCAATCACCTATACTCCTTTTAGTTTTATTTATAATTAAAAATTGATTTAAAAAATTAATGTATTTAATTCAAAATTTAGATCAAATACATCAACTTTTGTTAACTCATTAGTGCTTATAAATAAAGTCTGAAGAGTAATTTGTAACTATATAATATGTAATCATAGAGAATATATAATATGGAATTGAACCAGTTGAGATGTTTAAATGGTAAATCAAGATGTTGGATGATGAAGATATATCAATTCCATCGGTGTTGGGACTCTCCTCTGGTGCAATTATTTGAAGATTCGAGATGCTAACACCATGGCATGAAGTAATGCTTATATGATTTTTTGGACTGTTGATGTGAGTCAACATGGCAACATTAAGATTATCACAACCACTAAATCTAAGAGCCTGCATATAAGTGTCAGATCAAATAATTAATTATATATTTTAAGCTACAGACATAAAAAAAATAGTTATATATATATATTGATCAACACATGAAAATGCAATTATGATAGAGTAATTAAAAAAATGCAATTATATAACTTACCGTTGGCCTACTAATGTCAGTTTGGTCATTAAATTGGTTCCACCAAGGAGCACCTTGGCCATCAAATGTTCCTCCTCCATTGATAACAAGTCCACTTATGTGCCAGAATTGGATCCATGATTTCCCAACATCTCCTTTTGTCCAATCCCATTCCTCAATACTTTTTGGGGCACTTATAGTTCCTTCAAGCTGCCAAACCACATATTAATATTAATATTAATATTAATTATTGATGAATTTATAGTCGAACAAAATAAATTCACCATTTAGGGAATGATCGATTGTGTAATCAGCATATATGAGAGAATATAATTATATGATTGACAAAACACCTAAAATAATTATATGCTTAAAATAAATATTTTTACCATATTTAGTCATGCATATATGTGTAACTTAATAACTTATGACCTACCACAACGTTAACCCATGAAGATTTGCAAGGACCTTGAAACGACACAGGTTGCAACATGTATCTTTTGCCATTGGGTATGAGAAGTATTGGGTTACTTTGTCTTGTACTACAAACATCTTGCCATGCTCTCAAAAATGCCTTTTAACATAAAGTTAAATTGTATTAGAATAGATAAATTTAATTTTGTTTCAAAAATAAGAAATATATAAGATTGAAAAATAAAAGTATATAACAAAAAAAACATACATTTGAATCATCAGTTTTGCCATCACCCTTGGCACCATAATTAAGAACATTGAAGCAATTGCTGCCATCTAGTAATATTTTACGATTTACTAATTGAGAGCACAAGCTAGGTGAAGCAATGAAAAACAATAGAAAGAAAGCATAGAGTATTTTCATTTTTGAAATAAGAACACTAATAAAATTTAAGTGCTAAGTTACTAGAGCAAACTTGTGTAGTAAAATATTGGGGAAAGGGCATGTATTTATAAAGATTGTAGATGAGCATAATTGATGCAGGAACATTATAATTAGAAATTAGCAATAATAGTATTAATTAATTATATATATATATATATATGTATATGTATGTATGATTCAATAAAATATATATGTTTGTCATAAAAAAATAAAAATAAAAACTTTTATTGTTGCATGATATATATGGTATTTTCAAATTATAGTCAATAGTATTCAATCATCTCTCTCCATTAAAAGTAAATATTTATGTAAGATAATCAAAATAAATAAATATCATACATAAATATCTATTGTTGACATAGGTAGTAATATCAAACAATAATTCATGTTAACGATATGTTCCTTATTTATCTCGTGATTTCTTAATTTATAATTAATATTTATCATATGAACAATTTGCTCACTTTTTATCTCATAATTTTTAAATTTATAATTAATATTTATCTCCTCTTGACTACTTTCGTTAATTAATTTAGTTGTATAAAAAGAGTATTAAATAATTTGCAACAAAAACAAAATAATTAATTAAATTTATTTAAGATTTTATTGATTTAAATTCTAAAAATATTAAAAAAAATTATTAAGTAAAAAAATTTGTTTTGTGAGAGATACTTCAAGCATTTGCTCTAATGACCTTATCATCAGCCATTAGGGGTGGGAATAGGCCAGGTCAGGCCAGGCTTTGAAAGGCCTGAGTCTGGCCTACTATTTATTTTTTCGGCCTACGGCCTATCATAGATGTTTTTTCGGCTTAAGTCTGGCTTTTTTAATAGTTTGGTCTGACTTGGAAAGCTTTTTAAAAGCCTTTTTAAACGAATCTATAATTACTTCTTAAACAAATAAGGAACAACTACTAAGTGATTGACTAATTGAACGGTTACCGAATATAAAACGACTACCAAATATAGAACTGCTACCGAATATGGAACGACTACTGAATATGGAATTATTAATAAGTGATTGTCTAATTGATAGAATTTAAAATAAAAAATAATATTATTAATATAATATTAAAAAATAATAAATATATATAGGCCAGCCTGTTAGGCCTAACATGCTTTTTTATAAGCCTGAGCCTGACCTATTTAAATAAATAGGCTTTAAAAACAGCATGAGCCTAGGTTTTTTTATTAAATAGGTCAGGTCAGGCCATAAGTAGGCCAAGTCATAAGCCCCTACGGACGGCCTAGCCTATTCCCATCCCTATCGGCCATACTCTGAAGAGTGTAAATGAGCATAATTGATGGAGGAATAATATAATTAGAAATGAGCAATATACCAGGGTTAATTTTATTTCTATATATGATATATGATTTAATGGAATATATACATTTTGTCAAAAATAATAAAAAAAAAAAAATAAACTTTATTGTTGCGTGATATATATGGTATTTGCAAATTATAACTAATAATATTCAATCAATCTATGTCTATCAATAGAAAATATTTATGTGAGATCATCAAAATAAATAAATATCAAATATAAATATATATTGTTGACATATGTACTATCTAAGTGTTCCTCCAATGGAATCTATATAATATCCACAGCGAAAATATGTAACATGTCATTCACAAGTTAATTATGAGTAAATAAATATGTTTTTGATTTTTTTTACAAGAATGAGCAAATTACTATCTAGATTTTTTTCTTCTAAACTTATCATAGAATTATGTACGTTTTAGTATTTGAGTGATAAATTTGCAACCTTTATTAAACGAGTTATTTGAAATTTCAATTAATTGGCATTAACATGGATCTGATTTTGAGCACAATTTCTTTTGTATAACAATAAGTTCTGAATCACATGAGAAATTGATATAACGTTTGAAGTTCAAATTTTACTCTTTGTTTGAAAGAGTTGTTTTTAGGCTAATCAAATTTTACAAATTTTTATTCTTAGAAAATATTTCTTAAAACTTAGACAAGAAAAAAAAAATTAAGAGCAAGAGTGGAGAGGCGATTGTATCATGCTTGTTGTAATATTGTCGTTATGTAGATCAATGAAGGTTGTATAAAATTTCATAAAGAACCTTTAAGATATTGAGCATATGATGAATAAATTTATCTTCTTTGGAGTGTTGAATTTCCAGAGTTTGACTTTTTATCAGAGCATTGACTTTCCATCAGAGTTAGAATTATTAGAGTATGCCACATAAACCCTTAAACAAATAACAAATTCAAGATGCTGAGCAAAGGATGAACAAATTTGTCTTCTTTAGAGTGATGACTTTTTTATCAGAGTGTTTAATTTCCAGAGTGTTGACTTCTTATTAGAGCATTAAATTTCCATCAGAGTCATACGATCAAATGCTTGACACAATTATCAGAGGCAGACTATCAAAGCGTTATTATACTTATCAAAGACAGACGATAACTTGTTTGTCATAATTATCAAAGGTAGGATAATCAGATGTTTGATACACTTATCAAAGGCAAATCTAAACAAAGGCTTGTTTCAAAGTGCTTTCATCAGACTTAGAATATGAATTTCCATAAAGAAGTCTTGGTGTTCATTTAACCTTGTACAACCATCAGAGGATACAATGTAAAGTCATTCAACAGTTATATGATTTGGGAGCTACACACTTACATAAAAATTATTGCTTTAAATTATTTCGACAAAATAATTTTATTTTCATAAAAACAAGTAAGAGTAATATTTCTTCAAACCAACCTTGTTCTAACAATTTCCCCATTTTTTATGATGTCAAACATCTATTTTTGTGAACAAATTTTAATTTTAATAGAGTAAAATAATATAAATATTGCAACAAGGCTCTCCTTAATATATATATATATATATATATATGTTTAAAAGTAAGAGTGATGAATGATATTTTGACAACATAATTGATAAGTATTAGTGATTGAAATTAATTGAAATTGTCATAGAAATTGTTGTCAAAAACATATTCTCCCTCTTTTTCATTAGACAAAAAGAGTGAAGTAGTAAAAAGTACAAGAAACTGAAGAAAAAAAATACAAACAGAGAAACAAAAAATACAGGTAAATTAAGGATTTGGATTGGTCATCCTAACTTAAATTAAGCTTAGGGTGGTTTGAATGTTTTCTTTATTCTTGGTAGTTTTTTGCATGAACGCTTCAGTTTTAGCTTCTAAGTGATCAAAATCTTCCTTTTTACCATACTGGAAAGAATCAAACATGAGACAGAAGGAGTGGCAGAGTGACTCTCGGAGGCAGATTCGATAGATCTTGAAGCAATAACAACATGAACATCAAAGGAAGGTACCTCAACCTATGGAATGATCACAGGAAATTGTAATAGTGTTAAGGAAGTAACCAATGATAGTTTCAAATGAACACCACTATAGGGGGATGAGTCTTCCCTTGATTAGCCTTTTGATGTGGTTGTCACCAACTTTATAGATTGAATGTTTTCAGCTTTTCGATGTTGCAAGACCCACAAATAGAGGATCTCAAATGGTTGTTTAAAAGTAGCATCATTTTGGAAGGTTTTTTGTGTTTCATGCTCTATATTGTCTCTTATCCAGTTAGTGACAAACGAGAGGACTTTGTTCCACTAATTGGATATGTCATTAGGTAAAAACTTTGAGCATTCCTTTGCGAAATAAAGTTATTTTGGAAATGAGAAAAGTAATTAACAAATCAAGGTTAAGGAAGCCAGAGAAAAAAGGTGTGAGGGGATATAGCTATAAGGATGGTGGTGTTGGCAGGTCATAGTGAAAAGGGGGCGAGACAGGAGAAGATGAATTATCTAAAGATGTATTAGAGACTAAGTCAATTACAACCTAAGTTGTTACCTCAACTACTTGGTGGAAAACATTTATAAGCATGTGTGAGGTATGGTTAGAGGCAGGTGTCGATAAGGTAGGTGTTTGTGGATGGTTAGTATGAGTTGTTGGTGGTGTTTGGGTTGGAATATTGGTGTTGAGAGGGAAGGCATGTGATTTATACTTGAGGGTAGCTAAATGTTCTGCTAAGGTTGCCTCAAACATTTCATTTGAGGTGTTTGAGTCATATTTATAGTGTGAGAGTGTGTTAGGTGTAGGGTTAGAGGGAACTAATGAGAACTCTATAATTTATTGATGGGAAGCCCTAACACTGTACTTGATATTTCTCCATCTTTGTTGCGCCAGCGAATCTCTAGAATTCCTTGACTAGAACGTCCAAAGCAACATCTTGTTCTAGATTAAAGTATTCGAACCAATTAACACCAGCAAAATCCTTAATAAATTCAAATCCATTTTCAACGAGGTTTGTGAAGTTTACTTGGAGTTCATGAAGAATGTCCAGTTGATTGAGGTTGCAGGTAATGGTAGGAATATAACAGATGTTATCGAGTGTAAGGTTTGAGGATGAACTTCAAGTCATTAAATGCATCAGAGATTCAAATATTTTTCCAAGGAGTTTCAAAAGTTTGGAAGAGAGAGAGAGAGAGCAAAAATGTGGGAATACGTCAAAGTAATGAGTGATCATGAATGACAAATGATTTTATACAAACATGTATGTCCAAAAACATAACTAACACACGTGTAAACACACGTAAACAAAATTTGTTAGAAAATCATAAACCATACACAACATACAAGAAAATTGTTCATATTAATATTAATTGAAGCTTCATTAACCAGAGACACAAACATATTCAATTTCAAAAATGGAATAACATATATATATATATATATATATACACACATGCGCACACACACGGAGACTTCAACATCATTCCTTTAGAAGCAAAATATTGAGATTTTTCTTTAGGAAATTTAATATTTTATCAGGAACGGGTTTTATGAAAATAGCAACTCATTGATCATCAATGTTAACAAATTTAATGTCTTAAATAACCTTCTGGACATACCCCGTTATAAAATGTTGTTTAATCACTATATGTTTTTCCCTAGAGTGTAAAATAATATTTTAGGTTAAACATATATCCAACATTTAGCTCATTTGTAATCAATGTGGAACTTAACTACCCTCACTTTAACCTAATAATATTCCCTTCAAGTATTATTACCAACATGACCTGCCTTTTGACTACATCATTAATAAAACTTTTAGTACAAGGATCCAACACCATGATCCATTCTCAACCCCTGTCAAATCAAACGATGACTCTAATACCACTTATTTGGGAGTACCGAGGGCGCAAGAAAAAAAAATTGTCAAATTCTTTAGGACCACAAGAGACTTTGACATCACATCTTCACTCAAAATCTTAAGGCATTATGTTTATAGGTCATCACTCTTATATATCCAGCATTTAGCTCATTAATAATCAATGTGATACTTAGTCACTCACACTTAAACCCAACAACAAGAAGCCGCCAATGGTGCATTGATTACATGACAACACCACTCATTCTTCTTCATAACTTTGAGTCATTCCTTGACACAGAGTAACGTGACTCACTCATATGGGAGATGAGGATGGACACACACGAGTAGTTGGAGGAGGAGAATCAAGAAGAAAAAGAATGATATTAACCTAATTAAATATAAATGAAATAACGACTACTAAATATGACTACTAATCAAAATTATAGAATGATTAAAACAAAAAGACCAAAATTGCATTTAAGGCTAATAAAGGGTATACTTGTTACAAGGTGTTTTTGTGAAAAAAATTAATTTTTTTTGTTAAATTTAATCAATTTTAAATGTTTTTATATGTTTTTTATAATTTAAAAAAAATTAAAAACTACATGAATTGATAAACTATTTTTAATCGTTTCTCATAAAAATAATTTCTAATAACTATAAAATTTTAAAGTGATTTTCACTAAGACATACAAAAACAAAGCTTTTTATGTTTTTATTACAAATGTTTAAATTATTGAATACTAATATTGTGTATGTTATAGTTCTTTTTTCATAAATTAATCACTAATTAAAAAAAAATTAATCACTTTTAAATCTT
>JBBPBT010001116.1:4359434-4381505 GCA_037974875.1 Cicer bijugum
GACAGCATCTATCTATAGAGAAAACTCAAAATAATTTTATTAAGATGAATTATATTTAGCTTTAAAATATTCATGAAAAAATTTATTTTGAATTAAATATAAATGTTTAAAGATTTAAATACGTTATGTTAATCTAAATTCTAAATTTTAAATTTTCTAAAAGTTAACATTTTTACAAGCATTATTTTGAGAGATTAATTATTGAAATTGTGTGTATTTGATATATATTTCAACTGCTATATATTATAATTATATACATATTACATCAATACTTATATTATATATTTATATCCATTTTTATTTTCTTACATGTATTGTTTATGTATGTAATTGTTTGTATTTTAAATTATTTTTCAATAAGTTTTAACTATACATATTATTATATATGTGAAAGAATTATAATGTACATATACAATCTTAAAAAATGGTAGCATTATGGAAAAATTAAATAAAAATGTATATTAATTTAATTTATCAAATTTAATCAATTATTTTTAAAATTTCTGAAGGGAAAATTATTTATTAATTAAAGTTACATTAATGGTTAGTTTACAAATGTCTCCAAAAAAAATTCAAATTCTAATTTTCGAGATTACTCCGTTAAATTCCTACCACTAAGCTAATAACTCGTATATAAACTTTGTTGATCTATTTAAAATAATTGATTTATTAATTGTTGAATGATTTTGAGTCTGACATATGACATGTGATTATGCCTAATCTAAAACAATCCAATGTAAAAACTTAAGACAACACATTGCCACTTTAAGTATTAAACTACCATTTTTCTCTATTCGACACATCTTCAAAAGTAAGGACTATATTGACATTTGATATTATGTTTGTGCACCATTTCAAATTATTGTTAGAAATCTTTAATGGTAGGAAATAGGAGGAGAAACGGTCGCAAATTATTGTTAGAAATCTTTGATTACATTGTTCTAATTGGTGATAATTTTTTGCTTCGAATGTCAATTCTAGAAAATAGGAGGAGAACGGTTGAATGGGTTATCAATTGAATGGCACATAAACTGTCTTAAACAACTGAGGTCTGTAACAAGATCAGTCGATTGTCCAGTCGATTGCACAATAGACTGACAACTCGATTGATGCTCAAATTCAAGTTACAGAGAGCACTCAGTCTGTGCCCACTCGATTGACCACTCGATTGTTCACTCGATTGGCAACTTGATTGTCTGCAGTATCTGAGTCATTTTGACCACGATACTCGATTGATCAATCGATTGATGCAATATTTCATATCACAGTGAGCACCCAGTTTTGAACAACTCGATTGCTCACTCGATTGAAAGGAAATTATGGCATCAGGTCTGAATCATTGGATCACGACAATCGATTGAACAATCGATTGATGCAACATTTCATATCACAGTGAGCACCCAGTTTTGGCCAACTCGATTGCTCACTCGATTGAAAGGTTTTCATAGCATCAGGTCTGATTTAGTAACTTGATCAGTCGATTGACCAATCAAGTGAAGCCTATATAATTCAAGATTCCAGAAACCCAGAATATACGACACTCGATGCAGCAATCGATTGTATCCTTACAAATTCGATTGGGCAATCGATTGTTCTGGTGTCTGTCTTGAATATATATAGGTGGTGCCTCAAATATTTAAAAATAACACATATACAACCAAAAACAAAAAAGAAAACTTGCATAAAAACTTTTCACAATTTCAGAACCTCTTGCTCTCAATCTTGCATATCTCTGAAAACATTTTGAAAGAAAAGTTTTTCCAACACACAAAAATATTCATTGGCATATCAAATTTTTTTGTGTGGTGCTAGAATGATTGAACACATTTCTTGATACTATTCTTCTTTGTTCGTGACAAAGAAAATTCTTTGTAATTGAAGCTGTAACAAATCCAGTTTAGAAACTGGTGGCTATCCTTGTTGGTGTGGGATCATCAAGAGGAAGTCTACTTTGATCTTGTGTGAGTTTGGGGATAAACTACAAGGATCAAAGGGGTGACAAGATAGAAGTGAAGGGAGTTAGATTGATAGGTCGTGTAGAAGACTGGAAAATCTGTAAAAGTACTATAATTCATTCTATAGTGAAAAAGGCTGGAATCATGATTATGATTACAGGACTGGATGTAGGCCGTTGGATCAACGGCTGAACCAGGATAAATCTTGGTGCAATCTTTCCTATCCCTCTTCTTTAAGTTTCAGCATTGTTTAATTGCTTGTTTTGCATGCTCCTTGAATAAATCTTGTATGTGATTTTAAGTTTCCGCTGTGTTTGTAAATTGTATGATTGGTGCATAATTGAAATTGGGAATTATGTCTAACTAGTTGGAGTTGATCTTAATTCTCTTGTTGTTAATCAAAAAGAAGTCATAGTTTTCCAACAATTGGCATCTAGAGCCTAACTTTTTTAGAGAAAAACTCATAAAAGAAAATGACTTCTTTGGATTTCCTAGGAGAAGGAGCATCTCTAACCAGACCCCCTGCCTTTAATGGTACAGCATACATGTACTGGAAAGAAAGAATGCTTATCTTTCTGGAAGCATGTGGGCTGGACATTTTAGATGCAGTGGAAAATGGTCCTTACATTCCTAAAATTGCAGGTATTGATGGATCATCATGCATTATCAAACCAAGAGCTGACTGGTCTGATGATGACAAAAAGAAAGTTGGTTACAATGCTAAAGCAAATAATATCATAACATCAGCTTTAAGTGCAGAAGAATTCTTCAGAGTGTCAAACTGCAAGACTGCAAAGGAAATGTGGGACACTTTGCAAGAAACACATGAAGGTACTACAGATGTCAAACGGGCAAGAACAAATACACTTATGCACGAGTATGAACTTTTCTGCATGAAGAAAGATGAATCTATAAATGATCTACAAACCAGATTCACCCACATTATCAACAATCTACATGCCTTGGGAAAAATTGTGGATAATGAACAGCAGATAGGAAAAGTCATGAGGTGTTTGTCAAGAGAATGGCAACCCAAAATAACTGCCATTGCTGAGTCTAAAGATCTTGCCAACATGACTATAGCAACACTGTTTGGAAAGCTTCGTGAACATGAGATGGAACTACATAGATTAAATGAGACAGAGCAATCAAACAGAAAAAGCAAAGGAATTGCACTGAAAGCTCAAACTCTAAAAGCAAAAACTGAACAAGATTCAGAAAGCTCAGAAAGTGAGTCAAGTGAAGAACCTGAGATAGGTATATTGGTCAGAAAATTTAAGAAGTTTCTGAAAAAAAAAGGAGGACAGTCAAGGAAACCACAGAATTCCAAAACAAAAAGCTCCAGCAAGGGTGACACCAGTGATAGCAAAGTTATAACTTGCTATGAATGTGGGAAAACAGGCCACATCAGATCTGAGTGTTACAAGCTGCAAAACAGAAACAAGCCTGCTAAGACTAAGGGCAAAGATCATCAACCTTCAAACAGGAAAGCATACATTGCCTGGAATGACAATGATGAAGATTCATCTGAAGAATCAGAAAATGAAGAAGCTAACTTGTGTCTCATGGCTAATACTGATTCAGAATCTGACAGTGAGGTAAGTACTACATCTAATCCATCTTATGATGAACTTCATGATGCCTTTAATGAACTGCATTCTGAACATGTTAGTGTACTTAAACAACTGATTAGTACTAAGAAACAGCTAGAAGAAAAATGCATACAATTTGATGAAGTTAATTTGAAACTTGAATCTCTTATAGATATAAATGAAAAACTGAAAAGAGAAACTCATGAACTGAAATGTGATGTAGCTAAGTTCAACAGTGGTAAAAACAACTTAGAAAGACTTCTTAGAAATCAGAGAAATCTAGATGTTAAAACTGGACTTGGTTATAAACAAAACATGCATATGAAAAGGCATCAGAAATTTGTTCAATCTAAACAAATGTATGATAACTTTACTAGACCAAATCAGAAGCCATCCCCTGCTGTTACATGTCACTTTTGCTGCAAAAAAGGACATAAAGTGTTCAATTGCAAACTGAAAAAACGTGCCAACAGAGGATGGAAACAAATCTGGAAAGTTAAGGAATCATCATTTGAAACTAACCCCCCAGGACCCAATTTGAATTGGGTACCTAAATCCAAAACCTGATTATTTTATGCAGATATGCTTGGCATCCAGAAATCAGTCTTGGTATCTGGACAGTGGATGCTCCAGGCATATGACTGGAGACAAGTCCAAATTCTTGTCTCTGAACTTAAAAAATGGTGGCTTTGTCAAATACGGAGACAACAACAAAGAAAAGATCCTTGGCATTGGAGATATAGGAAATAACTCAACTGCTATTATCAAGGATGTTTTATTTGTTGAGGGCCTGAAACATAACTTACTAAGCATTAGTCAGCTGTGTGACAAAGGGTTTAAGGTAAACTTTACTTCCACATCCTGCACGCTTGAGCATAAGGAAGTTGAAGGTATGAAACTGACAGGTAAAAGAATTAATAATATTTACATGATAGATTTTGATTCGTTGCCTGCAAATGATTTCTGTTGCTTGTTGTCTAGTGCTGATGAGAGCTGGCTGTGGCACAAACGAGTGGCTCATATTCATATGGACCACTTGAACAGGCTTGTCAGCAAGCAGCTAGTCCTAGGTCTCCCAAATAGGAAGTTTTCTAAGGACAGACTGTGTGACTCCTGCGAGAGGAGTAAGCTAGTCAAATCCTCTTTCCCCCGTATAGACTTGGTTCAAACCAAGAAAGTTTTAGAGTTGGTGCATATGGACCTCTTTGGTCCATCTCAGGTTAGAAGTTTTGGAGGAAACCTATATGGCTATGTTTTGGTAGATGATTACACAAGGTTCACATGGACATATTTTCTAACTCACAAGAGTGAGGCATTCTCAACTTTCAAAAAATTTGCTGCTTTGACTCAAAATGAGAATAATACGAAAATCATATCCATAAAAAGTGATCATGGAGGTGAATTCCAAAATGATGCTTTTCAAACCTTCTGTGAAAATCATGGTATCAAACATATATTCTCAGCCCCTAGAACTCCACAGCAGAATGGAGTAGTAGAAAGGAAGAATAGATCCTTAGAAGAGCTTGCTAGGACAATGCTCAAAGATTCTAATCTTCCCAAGTACTTTTGGGCTGATGCCATTAACACTGCAACTCATGTAGTGAATAGGGTTCTCATTAGACCTTTTCTTAGAAAGACTCCCTGTGAGTTATACAAAGGGAGAAAGCCTAACATCTCCTACTTTAGGATTTTTGGGTGTAAGTGCTTTGTGTTAAACAATGGCAAGGGACCTTTAGGTAAATTTGATCCTAAGGCAGATGAGGGTATCTTTCTAGGGTATTCCCAAGTTAGTAAGGCCTATAGAATTTACAATAAAAGGACCAAAACTATAGAGGAGTCTGAACATGTCAAATTTGATGAAAACTTGAACAACACTCTTTCTATAGTTGACAAGTCGTTGGATGATGTTGTAGATTCTGAATCCATAGAAACCAGTGAGCCTGAACCTCCAACCAACCTTGACTGTGTGAAACCTATTAGGGAAGTTGACCTACCCAAAGAGTGGAAATTTGCCTAAAACCATCCCATAGATAACATTATTGGAGAGATTTCAAAAGGTGTTTCAACCAGAAAATCCCTTAGAGAGTTTTGCAACCTTACAGCTTTTGTTTCACAAGTAGAACCCAAAAACATTAAGGAAGCTCTTATGGAACCTGACTGGATAGTAGCCATGCAAGAAGAGCTAAATCAGTTTGAGAGAAACCAAGTTTGGACTCTTGTTCCTAGACCAGAGGGTAAACATGTCATAGGAACTAGGTGGGTTTTCAGAAACAAAATGGATGAGAATGGTGTGATTACCAGGAACAAGGCTAGGTTAGTGGCCAAAGGTTACAACCAAGAAGAAGGTATAGACTATGATGAGACTTATGCCCCAGTAGCCAGACTAGAAGCTATCAGGATTTTATTGGCATATGCTTGTATAATGGATTTCAAATTATTTCAAATGGATGTTAAAAGTGCTTTTTTAAATGGAGACATTAAGGAGGAAGTCTTTGTAAGTCAAACTCCTGGTTTTGAAGATCCTAAGCTTCCAAATCATGTGTTTAAACTTACAAAAGCCCTATATGGCTTGAAACAAGCTCCAAGAGCTTGGTATGATAAGCTGAGCAATTTCCTTTTACAAGAAAATTTTTCAAGGGGAAATGTAGATAAAACACTTTTTATCAAAAGACAAGGAAAAGACATTTTGTTGGTACAAATTTATGTTGATGACATAATATTTGGATCAACAAATGACAAGCTTTGTAAAGATTTTGAAAATACTATGAAAGGCAGATTTGAAATGTCCATGATGGGAGAATTGACTTACTTCCTGGGATTTCAAATCAAACAAAGCAAAAATGGAATCTTCCTTAGTCAATCAAAATATTGCAGTGATCTTTTAAAGAAATTTAATTTTGAAAAATTTAAATCCATTGACACGCCTATGAGTCAATCCTGCTACTTAGATAAGGATGAATCGGGTAAAGCTGTAGATGTGACTGTGTTTAGAAGCCTAATAGGATCTCTTCTCTACCTAACCGCTAGCAGACCGGACATCATGTTTAGTGTGTGTATGTGTGCTACATACCAGGCCAATCCTAAGGAATCTCACCTCAGTGCTGTCAAGAGAATCTTCAGATATCTCTTGGGAACCAAAGATCTTGGTTTATGGTATCCTAAGGGATCCACTTGCACTCTAGTTGGTTACTCTGATTCTGACTTTGCTGGATGCAAATTGGACAGAAAAAGTACCTCAGGTACTTGCCAACTTCTAGGTAACTCTCTTGTTTCTTGGCATAGCAAGAAACAAAACAGTGTAGCACTCTCAACTGTTGAAGCTGAGTATGTTGTTGCTGGTAGTTGTTGCGCTCAAATTCTTTGGATGCAGCAACACCTCTCTGATTTTGGGGTGGACCTAGGGACTGTGCCTATTTTGTGTGATAATAATAGTGCTATTAACATTACTAAGAATCCTGTCATGCATTCTAGAACCAAACACATTGAAATAAGGCATCACTTCATTCGAGATCAATATCAACAGGGCAAGATTAAGTTGGAATATGTCAATACAACTGAGCAGTTGGCTGACATTTTCACCAAGGCCTTGCCTAAGGGCAGTTTCTTCTTTATAAGAATGAAACTGGGCATCATTGATCCCAATGAAATCTG
Source organism: Cicer bijugum (assembly GCA_037974875.1). Classification (NCBI taxonomy): domain Eukaryota; kingdom Viridiplantae; phylum Streptophyta; class Magnoliopsida; order Fabales; family Fabaceae; genus Cicer; species Cicer bijugum. The sequence goes on from JBBPBT010001116.1 coordinate 4,366,633, forward strand.
ATCCTTATACCCAATTCGACTGCACAATCGAGTGTCATGTGGCCAAATTGGCATTAATTCACTCAATAGTCGATTGTGAAATCGACTGATTGATGAAAACTGCCTTATTTTGTCAATCTGGAAATTCGATATTCGATTGCAACATCGAATGGATGGGTCTCAGTTTTATTTTGTTTATGTCTGTTCTATTTTATGTTTGCTTCAATCGAATGGGCATTCGATTGCTAGTTTCTCAGAAGCATGTCTGTTGAAGTTCTCATCATGTCAATCGGATGGCAAATCGAGTGATCATGTATCTGGAACCAGTTTTTCTGATTTTTTGTTTCGATATTCGATTGGGTAATCGAGTGATGCACTGAAAGTTGGTTAAAACTCGATTGGACACGCGACTGTTTGGATTAAGTGAACCACAAGTCAGAGGACATTTAGAAATCAAAAACCCGAGCATCGATTGGGTAATCGATTGACAGGTATCCGTTGAGAAAATTATAGCCGTTGGATGAGTGTAACGGTCATATTTTTAACCCAGAAATGCAGACAGTCGATTGGGCAATCGAATGTCAACAGTACTATATAAATCTAGACTTCACTACTCGATTTCTCAATCCAATACTGCATTCTGCTATCATCTTCTTCATCAAACTACAATATGTTCTTCATCCAATCAACCTCAAATTCATATTACTCAATGGCTAGAGTTAAACAAACGGGTAGGAAACCAGTTGTTACCTCTGCTGGCCCTTCATCCAGAAATGTTCAACCATCCAGCTCATCTTCTTATTCTTCTACCTCTAGTGGAAGAACTCCCTCACCATCACCTCCTCCACCTCCTTCACCTCCAGCAAAAAGGGTTTCAATCCCTACTCATAAGGTACAAGCGAAGGACAAAGGCAAAGGTATTGCCACTACTCCTGAAGCTAGCAAAAAGAGGAAGGTTCCTCCGTCTGAAAAACTGCTGGGAGACGCAATGAAAGAGCTAAATAAGAAGAAGAAGAAGAAGCCTTCATCTCCACCTAAAAAGGCTAAGCCTTCACAAGAGAAGGCTACTGAAGGGAAGGCTGTACCAGATTCATTTGCCAAAAGAAAAATCCAAGATGCCAGAACTCTGGATTTTCCTTATTTTGATCAAAATGGTTTTTCCTTTCAAAACCATTTAAGGTTCCATGGTTTGGAAAACCTCCTTACCTGTTCTTTGGATGTCTATCCAAAACTGGTAAGAGCCTTCTATTCCACTTTCATCCTCACCAAGACTGGTTTTGCTGCTGAAGTGAAAGGCAAAAGAATGGCAATGACCTTTGAAGAGTTTTCAAAGTTAACTGGTTTGCCGTTCTGTGGATATACTATCGATGGCCGAGCACAGGACGCTCCTGAAGATGAAGGTTGGGAAAACTCCATCAACAAACATGCTGCCTTACAAGAGTTGATGATGGAAGGATTTGTTGAAAAAGGAACCATTCAAGCTGGTCAAATGAAGGTTGAGCACAGGCTGCTCATGTATGTGCTAACACGAATGTTAGTACCTAGAGCCGGAAATCATGCAGTTGTACAGCGGCTAGACGTTGTCTTGCTATGGGGACTCGATTGGCACATAAACTGTCTATGGGGACTCGAATGGGTTATCAATCGAATGGCACATAAACTGTCTTATACAACTGAGGTCTGTAACAAGATCAGTCGATTGCACAATAGACTGACAACTCGATTGATGCTCAAATTCAAGTTACAGAGAGCACTCAGTCTGTGCCCACTCGATTGACCACTCGATTGTTCACTCGATTGGCAACTTGATTGTCTGCAGTATCTGAGTCATTTTGACCACGATACTCGATTGATCAATCGATTGATGCAATATTTCATATCACAGTGAGCACCCAGTTTTGAACAACTCGATTGCTCACTCGATTGAAAGGAAATTATGGCATCAGGTCTGAATCATTGGATCACGACAATCGATTGAACAATCGATTGAACAATCGATTGATGCAACATTTCATATCACAGTGAGCACCCAGTTTTGGCCAACTCGATTGCTCACTCGATTGAAAGGTTTTCATAGCATCAGGTCTGATTTAGTAACTTGATCAGTCGATTGACCAATCAAGTGAAGCCTATATAATTCAAGATTCCAGAAACCCAGAATATACGACACTCGATGCAGCAATCGATTGTATCCTTACAAATTCGATTGGGCAATCGATTGTTCTGGTGTCTGTCTTGAATATATATAGGTGGTGCCTCAAATATTTAAAAATAACACATATACAACCAAAAACAAAAAAGAAAACTTGCATAAAAACTTTTCACAATTTCAGAACCTCTTGCTCTCAATCTTGCATATCTCTGAAAACATTTTGAAAGAAAAGTTTTTCCAACACACAAAAATATTCATTGGCATATCAAATTTTTTTGTGTGGTGCTAGAATGATTGAACACATTTCTTGATACTATTCTTCTTTGTTCGTGACAAAGAAAATTCTTTGTAATTGAAGCTGTAACAAATCCAGTTTAGAAACTGGTGGCTATCCTTGTTGGTGTGGGATCATCAAGAGGAAGTCTACTTTGATCTTGTGTGAGTTTGGGGATAAACTACAAGGATCAAAGGGGTGACAAGATAGAAGTGAAGGGAGTTAGATTGATAGGTCGTGTAGAAGACTGGAAAATCTGTAAAAGTACTATAATTCATTCTATAGTGAAAAAGGCTGGAATCATGATTATGATTACAGGACTGGATGTAGGCCGTTGGATCAACGGCTGAACCAGGATAAATCTTGGTGCAATCTTTCCTATCCCTCTTCTTTAAGTTTCAGCATTGTTTAATTGCTTGTTTTGCATGCTCCTTGAATAAATCTTGTATGTGATTTTAAGTTTCCGCTGTGTTTGTAAATTGTATGATTGGTGCATAATTGAAATTGGGAATTATGTCTAACTAGTTGGAGTTGATCTTAATTCTCTTGTTGTTAATCAAAAAGAAGTCATAGTTTTCCAACATTTTCATTTGCATTCATTTATCAATTTGTGTTTTCTTCTAAACACAATGATCACAATGGCTAATAGGTGAGCTTACAAGTTATACTAGTACTACGCCAAAAATTGCCTTTTAGAGCGCTTCTTTTAAGCCTTTTACAGCGTTTTTTCAAAACAAAAAAAAAAGCGATGTGGAATCGAGCGCTTTAAAAGATACAACAACGCTTCTAAAAAAGCGCTATAAATCATGTAAATATAACGCACGCTTGTTATGCACCTTTTACAGCGCTTTCTACAAAAAGCGCTGTAAAAGGCATACCCATATTTCATATATTTGGTGTACTTTTTAGAGCGCTTATTGCAAAAAGCGCTGTAAAAGGCATACCCATAATTCATAAATTTGGTGTACCTTTTACAGCGCTTTTTGCACAAAGCGCTGTAAAAGGCATACCCATAATTCATAAATTTGGTGTACCTTTTACAGCGTTTTTTTCAAAAAACGCTGTAAAAGGCATACCCATAATTCATAAATTTTCAAAAAACGCGCTGTAAAATGTGTGTGTGTGTTTTTTTTAAGCCCTGTATATATATTTGAAAAGCGCTTTTTAGCTTTTTATGGTATTTTTTTTATAAAGCATTGTCTTTTATCTTTTTATCCAAAATTAGTTTGAACCAGTTCACACAACACAACACAACCAGAATCAGTAATTTACAACATGATACATATATATTACCCTGTAACAGTAATTTACAATAAGCAGTTCACACAATTTACAACATAAGTAACTAAATATACATTGAACCTAATTTACAACATATTCATATGCATGTTTATATATTGTCCTATGATCATATACATATAATAATTATGCACCGTATAATATTCAGATCCCTTGCCCAGCAGCATGCTATTTCCCAGAAAATCAAATAATTTTCATTTCAAGCATATACTCACACCATTCCTCCTTTAATTCCATCAGATCTTGCTCAGAATATGATGGACTGGAATTTTCAAAGTACTGCAATATAAAAATTGAACATATTATATTAAGTTAGTATCAAATATATAGATAATTTATATATAGATAATATATAATCAAAATACCGTATCGTTTCTGGGATAATAGTTTTATTCTTGTCAACAATCTCCTTCATGAATCTCAATACGTAGTACCCACAGTCGATGTTGTTTGTTTGACGATGGCACTTTATTGGGATTCATGTAATATTATTAGACTTTTGCTTCGACACTGTCGCACCTCTTTGAGCTCGAAAAACTTTTAATGCACTATCGAATGAATAAATGTGATTATTTTAGCATGAACAAACACTTATTTATATATATATATATATATATATATATATATGTAACAAAAATAAATGAATATTACTTACGTGTCGAACATAGTCTTTATTTCGGAGTGTTTGTTGTAATCGCCATGCACGGGATCTAAATAGTATATAACTTCAGAGACCGCATTGATTGCAAATAGCACCCAATGTGCCCTACAACAACAAAAAATTGGTTAAGCAATTTTGTTTATACACAACTAATAAATTAAATTCTCATCAATTAAAAAAGATAAAATTACGTACCTTGAATTATATGGTGCAAAGAACAATTTATCCTTTTCTTTATTTCCTAAAAACATATCTATAATGTATTTCTTTACATTTTCTGGATCGAGTTTCCACATGGACATCTTACGCGGAGACAAGAATGAGTATTTATTTGACAATTTCCTCGTGCACACGACCTTCTCATACAAAAACCTTCAATAAAAATTTTAAACTAGATTAATTACCAATACATTTAATTAATTAACAAGAAATACAATTAAAAGTATTTTTTACCTTATGTACAAGCTCATTACAGTAGCACTGAGCTCCTTATGTTGAAGAAGTTCATATACGTGCTCCTTGCCGAGAAATTCCTCATAATCATCTCCTAATATATCTTTATTCATGTGTACCATGTGCGAATCGTTGCTGCTGCCCATGTTCTTTTTTACTTGGATGTCAATACACACCCCGTATTTACCAAGGTGTGGCTGACTTATTTTAGGAGCAGCAGCGACTGATTTCCCCCGATCCAGTTTTTTTCTTGCTGCAAGTTTGGCAGCTTTATTGCCCTCCGGCCTTTGTAATTTGACAGCTCTATTAACCTCCAATTTTTGAGGTTTGCTGCCTTTTTTTGGATGTGCGGGTGGTTTATTTATTTGGACCTACAAAAATGAGGTTAAATGTTAGTTTATTGAATCTGAAAAAATTGACAAAGCTTATGCAATAAATGTGATAAACCTTTTCGAGAGACGTAACTGATTCGTTTCTGGGAGGGCTTTTAACGAGGGCAACAAGGTTTGTGGGTCATGCCACATAACTACCAATAGCTTCGCCCAATGTCTGCATATCTCCGTCATTGTCCGGTATCGGCAACGGTGCAGTTGGTTCGAAAGCAACAGTAGGCGATACTTTGACATGGCCCGCAGGAATCGGAGTATTGTGCAATACTTCTCCCAAAGTATTGTACAATTTTCCTTTTCCCACATTCCGATGAGTGGGCGAGGACAAGTATAGGAAACATGAAGTGACACCCTAAATCAATAGTTAAAACATAAGTACAGTTAATATATAATATTGTAAGTAATTACATAAGCAAGTACAGTTAAAACATAGGTACAGTTAAAACATAGGTACAGTTAAAACAAAAGTAATTAATTACCTCGGGAATAATTCTCAAACCGACGTTGCAACTCCCGATTTCACTCTTCCATTTGTATTTCACGTTGGAGCTGATCCGGAAGTTGCTTCTCATTATTCGTATTCACTAAGAGTGCCACTTGCTCTGATAGGATTCTGAGCTTCTCTAATACTTCCTTGTTGGAAGGTTTTTGGCGCTTCTCTTGAGGAAAAAAGCTTTTGGGAGTTACGCCAAATCCCTTCCCCCTAACTCGACCGGAATATTCAGGAACATTAAAAAATTTGCCCAGAATGTCCCTGCAACTAGCCTTGTTGCCCTCTTCATTTTCAGAACTTTGTTCGATGGTCTCCAAAAATACATGTAACATTAAAATAGTTAAGTTCATTAGCATTTTTAAAATACAATATTAAAAAGTATTCAAGTGATAAATACAATATTGAAAAATATTTAAGTCATAATATACTTACACAAAGTTCTATTACTTTTTGAACATTTTCGTTATCAACCACTCCATCCTTATTTACACGAGCTTCCTTCCACAAGATATGACGACCCAACGGTTGATCGGATTGGGTCTCTTTTCGCTATTCGTTAAGATCATAAACAAAATATTAGTTAGAAACTATAGTTTATAATACAAATTCCCTCATTATATCAAATTGATGATTAATTACCTACAAGTTTTTGGTCTAGACGTGTATATCTCATACGTGATTTTTTGTATGGGTGCGTCGGATTGTTTGCCCTCTCACGATTTGCCTTACTAATATTCTATATAAAAAAATAGCAATTATGTAAAACACACATATGCTAATAAAACACACAAATGAATAATAAAACACACAAATGCTAATAAATTAATCACTTACGACAAACGCGGAGTCAGAACGTTTGGAAACAAATGTCTTCCATTCATCATTTGATATATAATGTTGATATATTTTTGGAGGTTCAGCAGTTGTGTTTCCTTCTCTATCTTTTAGATAGAAATTTGAGAGATGCGATCTAAATCCCCGATGGATTTTCCCAACAACTCTCAAAACGTAACTCTTTCGTCCCTCATCAAGGACAAAATTCGTCTGCAATGAAAAAATTATAAGTAAAGTATTTCAATGAAAATATTTATAAATGACAAAAGATTGGATCAAAAAATTTACTTGAATGTCATTCCATATTATATCTTTGGCATCCTTCAACGCCTTATCTCTTCAATCGTCAATTGTAATTGGAATATTTTGTCGAACAACAACCCCAATGTAACTTACAAACATTGAGCTGTTGGGGTCAATTGGCTGACCACTCTCATTCCAGCCAACCTAATAAACTCGTATGGTAAGTATATGCTTTCAAAAAAAGCTAAAAAAATACACAGCAAACAGAGTATAGTATAGTATAACCTCAAACTTGGTGTCATTGCTCCTTGCTTTAATCACCTTTTGCATTATAGTTGCACCACGTTTGACTTCATTTTCATAAGGCTTACTGTTGTCAACTTCTTCATTTTGACATTCTAAATCTCTGTTTATATCCATTTAACTACAACAAGTTCAACATGCAGTTTAGTATAACATCAACAAGCTCAACATGCATCAACAAGCTCAACATGCAGTTTAGTATAACATCAACATGTATCAGTATATATATTTTAAACAAGCTCAACATGCATTTTAATGATAACAAAAAATTAATAACATCAATACTCGAATAATGGTTCCAAGAAAGATGAAATGCGAAGAAAAGAACGAACGAAGAAAGTTCACAGAAACAAGGTTCACAGAAAAACGGTTTGAAGAAATACGTAATGATGGTTACGTATTTCAATGAAAATATAAGGTTCGAAATGATCTTGGATGGAAATAAGATTCGAAATGAAGGAGATGATAGTGGAAATATAATTCGTAATGGACGGGATTATAGGGTTTGCAAAAGAAGAGAAAAATGATGAAGGAGATGATAGTGTAGTTTACGTAATGAAGAGGAAACTGAAGAGGTTACTGTTATATATATTACCCTTTTACAGCGCTTTTTTATAACCCTTTTATAGCGCTTTTTTCAACGAGTGCTCTAAAAGGCTCTAAAAGGCCTAAGCCTTTTACAACGCTTATCAAAAAAGCGCTCTAAAAGGCGTTATTATTTAATTTTTTAAAAGGCTCTTTTACAGCGCTTTTCCAAATAAGCGCTGTAAAAGACCTCATTGATTTAGAATGTTATATAATGTTTTTTTAAAGCCTTTTACATCGCTTTTACAAATAAGCGCTGTAAAAGGTCTCTTTATTTTATTTTTAAAAGAGTCTTTTACAGCGCTTATTTGAACAAGCGTTGTAATAGACCTCCTTGTTTTATTATGTTATATGAATGTTTTTTTTACAATCTTTTACAGCTTTTTGTTAAAAGAGCGATGTAAAAGGCCTTTTTTTTTTTTGTTATTTTTGTGTTTTGTTATGTTCTTCCTCTTCACCAAACTCCTTTTATGCATCTTATTCACAAACATCAAAGCTTACACAAACATCACCCTTTTTATCTCTTTACATTCCCTTTCATTCTGAAATCGAAACTTGTTCTTCAGGTTCAACACCCTTTTTATCTCTTTTCATTCCTTCTTAAATCGAAACTTGGTCTTCAGGTTCATTGCCATGTTGCGAAAAATGGATTTGAGTCTGATGTTTTTGTTAACAATGTCTTTTTGTTAACAATGTGTTTTTGTTAAAGAGCCTGTTAACAATGTGTTTTGCCAAAAATGCGTACAAGGTGTTTGAAGAAAATCTTGTTAGATAAGGTCCTGTTAGTTGTCTGATGAATGTTATTTTTAAAGCCTTTTACAGCGCTTTTTCAAATAAGCGCTGTAAAATGTCTCTTCGTCAGACACCAAATATAACCTTCATCAGACAACAAATGTATCTTTATTTTATTTTTAAAAGGGTCTTTTACAACGCTTTTCCAAATAAGCGTTGTAAAAGGTCTCTTTATTTTACAACCTCAATTTGAAAATATCTTTTGATATTTTAGCTTTTCAATTTTGATTTTAAATTATTGATGTTTTTAATTTCAGCATCTAATTAATTATTAATACACTCATTGTGTCCATGTCTATTACATTAATGTAATTTTACCATTTATAAAAATTATTTATCAATGTTTCTTTTCCCAAATATATGTACTTATGGTTGGAGAGATTCTTAAAGTTTTTATTTAATTTTATATATAAGCAAATTTATTAAAAGAGAATACGGTCGTACTCAAATTCATCACAACATTAATAATAACTCCCTCCACTAGAATGCAAACGCGTACAAGGTGTTTGAAGAAAATCCTGTTAGATAAGGTCCTGTTATTTAATTTTTTAAAATGCTCTTTTACAGCGCTTTGCCTAATAAGCGTTGTAAAAGGTCTCTTCATCAGACACCAAATATAATAACTCCCTCCACTAGAATGCAAACGTGTACAAGGTGTTTGAAGAAAATCCTGTTAGATAAGGTCTTGTTATTTAATTTTTTAAAAGGCTCTTTTACAGCGCTTTTCCAAATAAGCAATGTAAAAGGTCTCTTCATCAGACACCAAATATAACCTTCATCAGACACCAAATGTATCTTTATTTTATTTTTAAAAGGGCTTTTTACAGCGCTTTTCCAAATAAGCGTTGTAAAAGGTCTCTTTATTTTATTTTTCAAAGAGCCTTTTACAGCGCTTTATAACAAAAGCGCTGTAAAAGGCTTTAAAATAATATTCATCAGACACCTAACATGACTTTCTCTAACAGGATTTTCTTCAAACACCTTGTACGCATCATGGGAATCCCCAAAAGTGTATCAAAGTCACAAAACACATTCTTCTCTCTGTACCTCAAGCTCCTCAGACTTCAATCTTCTGGTGAGATCCAACTCAATCTTATTCACATTTCTTTCTATTCTCTTCGTACTCATATTTCTCACACTGTGTCCATAATTGTGCATTTCATGAGAGGCATCATTTGTAATTTTCTTCTTATATACAAACCACTACTATTTGATTTGAAAGCGCATGTATTTTACAGCGCTTGTGAAAAAAGCGCTGTAAAATAATACGCGAAAGCGCTTCATTTTACAGCGCTTTTTTGACAAGCGTTGTAAAAGCCTTATAACGTTATGCGCAAACGTTATATGACCTACAACAGCGCTTCTTTTACAGCACTTGTCATCAAAAGCGCTGTAAAAGGCTCCATTATTTTTAAAAAAAAAATTACAACAGCGCTTGTGTTCAGCAAGCGTTGTAAAAGGGGCGCTGTTAAATGTCATTTTTGGCGTAGTGTAGCTAAACATTAGAGATACAAAATTATATACAATCTCAAATTTTAACCAAACAATTGTTATTAATTATTTAATAAATTAAAAATTAATTGAATTATTTAAAAAATAAAACTACTAATAATAAAGTAAAGTAAAATATATTAATAAATAATAATAAATAATTATAATTAAAAGTGATTATAATTAAAAACAGGAAATTATATTATAAATTTAAAAAACATACATTAAAATTGAAGAAAAAATAGTGCTAGAGTCGATAGTTTTAGTCATTTGTGTGAACTATCAAGCTAAACCTTCTTAACAAGTGGTGCGACTGTGAGAAATATTAAACTAAACATATGTCTTAGTTAAAATATGATTATTGGAGCCTTATACATGATGTGTACAAGGTGGAAATGATAATAAAAGTTTACAACAAAGCGTTTCAACTCATATCAAATGAAGGATATTGACCATAATATGAAAGTGTTACGGTGTGTCACAATCTACTAATGCAGAGAGTCAATAAAGGTCCCCCAAAGAGCAAACGCGTTATAACAAAAATAGACATTACAGAAAAAGTACCAAGAAAATACGAATTATGTCGGATCTTTAGTCATAATAGGAAATATTGTTCACACGCTCGTGGCACATCTACTCAAATTTGATATATTTTTTCTCCAATTTTAATGTATATTCCTAGAAATTTATAATATAATTTACTATTTTAATTATAATCATTTTTAATTATAGTTATAATCATAATTATTTATTATTATTATTATTATCATTATCGATTAATGTATTTTATTTTACTTTACTATTAGTATTTTTATTTTTTTAAAAATAATTTAATTTATTAAATAATTAATAACAATTGTTAAAATAAGAGGGGGAAAAAAAGCAAGTGCTAGTAGCAGTCAGCTGGGGAAGCGACCTCCTATTAAGTTTTAAAAAAATGGCGTTGCTGGCCCGTAAAACGACCTCCTATTGAGTTGAAAATGTAGAACAATCGAGTACTATTTTTTGTTGTCTGACATTTTTGTTAAACCAAAAAAGGGATGTTTTAAAAAAAATTCCACATGAAATAATTTGCAATGAGTTTTCTCACATGTAACACTTTTGACTTGTGATTGAAAATTTTACGGTGTACCCTTTCTTTATCCATTTACCCCAAAATATAAATGAAAAGACTAAAATGCTTTCATATATAGTAAAAATGAATTTTTTTTTATTTTTTCATTTCAACATTTATGTAACACATAAGTGAGTGTGAAAAAAAAAATTTGCGCTTTTTTTTTATTTTTAAGTTTTCAATTATAAAACATCACTTTCGAAAATTATTTTTGAAGTTCTTCGGAATTATTAGGAAACGTATTTTAAGTTTTTCGAAAAAAATACACTACCAATAAACTTCAACATGACATTTCTGAAAGCTACCGAAAAACTTCATCCACAAGTTTTGTTTGATTTTCAAAAATATTTTTTTTGTTTTAATTTTTTATTATATTAGTATTTATTTAATTTATTTGATTTTAACAAAAAAAATTCAGTAGGTACGGCTAGAGGTAGAGACGATGAAGTTGTAGCAAGAATACATGAATATCGTTTATGGATACTGTTCCGGAAAGTGTTCGTTTGACGGCATCGCTGAGAAGACATCGATTTATAATGGAAAGTGATGACTTGAAGGAGCATACATATATATATATATATATATATATATATATATATATATATATATATATTCCTGAAGAGGATCAGACGGTATACAAGATGATCGGGCTAGACACAAGGTGGATAAAGAGAGATACATGAGGAGGGTGAGGGTGAACTATGTATGTAGTAATTATTATTTATGGTATATTAATTATTAATGGTGTATTATTTATTTATGATTTATTAATTATTTAATGGTGTATTAATTATATATGATGTATTATTATTTAAAAATATTTATGATATATTAATTATAGTGTATTAAAAAAAAGTGTACCTAAAAACTTGTCAACAAGTTTTCCAGAATAATACAAATTTTTCTTTCTTTTTTTTTGAGTTTTTCTTACAAGTTTTCCACAAGCGTGTACTGAAATTTTTTTAAACAGTTTTCTGAAAATTATAAAAAAAAAAAAAAATTACTTATTAAAAATCTTTTTACTGTTTTTGAAAGTGATGAAATGATAAAAAAAAATTAGTTAGCATTTTCATAAATTTATGGAGATATAAATATAAAAATAGGAGTATAGTATAAATTTTTCCTTGTCATTTTTCTATTGCCAAGAAGTTGTGTCAATCAATTAACCATTTTCACAAGCAAAACGGTCTGAACTCGCTCACAATTCCATCACACTTATCATCTATTTGAGAGAAACGATGTCGAAATTGTTAAAGAGATCAAACTCAAGAACAATAATAGTGATATGTTTTTCTCTCACATATACATTATTGTGCTAATCTTAAAAATACATGAGCATTTAAATTTTTCCATCACATTTTAGTGTTTACAAGCATGTGAAACAAGAAAACTCATTTTAATTCCCATTTCAAATTCAGGCTTTTTTACTGTTGTTAAGAATTATGTTTACATATTATGTTGTCCAATTCGCTATCATTGTCAAATATCGTTATAACATCAAAATGATTAAACATCATATAGTCCCATTACTATTCTTATTACAATCAAATATCTTCCATTTTTTATAAATTGATAGATATATTACTTAGATGATAAAATATGTTTATACAATATGTATATACTTTGCAAGTTTATAAAGTAACCACAAGTTTGAGTAATTTGTCCAACAAAACACACTTATTAGTTGAAAATAATCGTTTGTATAAACATATAAATTATATAATTACCTAAATTGAACAAAGGTCTATTGTTTAGCTAGCATCATAGAAATATATTCACATGTACTCAAAGGATGTCTTATAATACAAATCAAGATAGTAGTATCTTTCAAATATCTAAAGATCCTTTTAACAATAGTTAAATTAGATTATTTAGTGTCTGATTGAAATCTTGCACACGTACACACTAAATATAATGTGAAGTCTAGAAACAATTAAGCAAATGAGAGAGTCAATGATACCTCTATATACCTTTTGATCCATATTTTTACTTGATTTATCTATATCAAGAGAACATGTGGGATGCATAGGTGTAAGCATGATTTTGCATTCATCCATTTTAAATTTCTTAAGATGTTCTCTTGTATATTTGGTTTGATGACTGAATAATCCTTTTGAGCTTTGATGAATTTGGATTCCAAGAAAATATTTAAGTTCATTCATCGTGCTTATCACAAATTCATTATATTTATACATTAACTTAGAAAACTATTGACAAAGCTTAACATTAGTAGAACCAAAAATTATATCATGTACATATACTTAGACAATGAGAAAGTCATTCTTAGATGATCTTCTCAATAAACTAGTATTAACTTAGCCTCTTTCAAAATATTTTTTTAAGAGAAAACTAATTAGTGTGTGATACCAAGCTCTTGGAGCTCGTTTGAGACCATACATATTTATTTTTTTTAATTTAAAAATATGATATGGAAGTTCATTATCTTCAAAGGTAGGAGGTTGTTTAACATACTTATTCATTTATATAACAAGTTAGAAATACATTTTTTACATTCATTTGTTGAAATAATTTTATTAAAAGTTGCAAATGAAAGTACAATTATGATTGCTTCTAACCTTATCACAAGGGCAAATATTTCAATATAATCAATACGTTCTTGTTGACTATATTCTTGAGCTACAAGTCTAGCTTTATTTCATACTATTTCACCTTTCTCATTCAAAAAAGAATTTCCAAAAAAGCCATTTTGTTCCAATTGGCTTTTTTGTTTAGTTTGGGTACAAGATCTCATGCATCATTTCTCTTGAATTGTTTTAGTTCTTCTTCCATAGTCACTATTCATTCATCATCTAATAGAGTTTCTTCTAATATTGTAGGTTTAATTTCAAACGAAAATCCAAATTTATATTATACTTTTTTTATGTTCAAATTTCACTTTTTTAGTTATATGTTTTAAATTGAATGGCTGAAAATGATACAGAGAGATATGATTATGTTTTGTTAACAAAACATTTGTAAGGGACAAGTAGTCTGTGCATCTATTTTAGTCATATCTAAGACATACCTTATAAAATGATCACAATTATCTTGGTGGCTCATGCTGAAATAATTGGAATAGATTGCCATATTATATAGGAAAAATTAATTGAACTTAAAGATTTTCAAACATTAATTTATGTCAAAGGTATTATGGACAAAGGAACTTTATTCTTTCTATTGTTCATGTTTTAAAAATATATTTTATAATTACCACTCTACTTTTTATGAAATTCGTTGAGATCATTTTTCCACCTCATACCTTTAAGTATTAAAGCATATCAGAAAATTTGAGCTATGAACTCAGCAAATATTTAATGTTGATGTTTAATTGTTACTGTGTTTGAAATTTTAGAATTTAGTTACACTTGACTTATAACATTGTATTTATATACAACGATATCTATAAAAATCTTCATTTATTTTTAATCCATCAAAGATAATTTTTTAACTAATTAACCCAAAACAAATATTTATCTAATATATTTTTTTTTTCTAAACTAATTAATTCTTGAATAAAAACCATTTAACTAATTGATTAGGGGGTAAAATTTGCAAAGAAGAGTCTCAAAAAGCCAAATACTTACTTCACTTATAGGGGGATTTGGAGTTCTCCAACATTATTATCTCTTCGAAATAGATGGAAAATTGGTGATGGTTCTAAAATAAAAGGCCTAATAGTTGAAAAGTCCAATTAAACAACAACTAAAATAAAAGTCAAAATAATATAAAGTCTATATCTAATTAAATATCTAAATTATCTTGAATTTAATTTTATTAAATTAAAAAAAAAAAAAAACTTCGTTTAGGCATA
>JBBPBT010001116.1:4387825-4401770 GCA_037974875.1 Cicer bijugum
TTGTTTGTTAGTATTTGTGGAAACCAAATTATATCTCATATACTTTGTATGGAAATTTTGTTGTGTTGGTGAAATCTAATATATCATGAACATATCTTTATCGTTCTATATATAGATCAATTTAAAATACAATAACATATTTTTATTTTTATTCTAATAACATATTTATATTTTTATTCTAATAACATATCCTGAAAATAAGAAAGTATGAAAAATCCTAATAAATATTCAAAATATTTAATATAAAAATATAAATCTTATATTCTAATGATATTTTATTTTAAATTTAAAAAACATTTAAATATAAATCTAATTCTATAAGATCCTCTAAATTTATATATTATTTTAAAAGTAAAATACCCGGACATAATATTCCAAATTCATCCTTATGTTCATAACATTCTTTCACTTCAAGTGTAACACATATGCTTTAAATGTTCCAATTCTTGTGTCATTTATGCTCACATATAAGCTATTATTGTTTTTTTCTTCCTTTTTTTCTTATGTTGATCATAATTTTGGAAAATTGTGCTAAATGTTTGTGTTGTGGTTAAGGTTGATGAGTTAAGGATCAGAGTGATAAGGAAGTTAGGGGTTGATTCCAACCCTTAACATATTCTAATAATATTAACATAATGTTGGATGTTTTAAAAATATAACAAAAATTATGGAACTAATCGAGGACAAGATATTCCTCTACAATCATCGTCTAATAATAATTTAACAAATATTTAATTATAATTTTGGTCGGTATATTTTCAACAAATTCTTAAATTTGGTTCCCTTATTTTAAAAGTTGACAGTTTTGGTCCTTGTCATAGTTTTTGTAGCAAAAAAATTAACGATTTGACATATTTTAAATCACGTGACATACAATTTCATGATATATAACTATTTTGGAGCATTAATTGATCATATGTCACTAATTAAATTACAAAAATGATATTTTTTTTAAAAAAAATGAAAGTTAAGTTTTTAGAGAGTTTTATTGCAATTTCATGAGTGTTAATCATTCTATATCATCGTAATATATGCCACATTATTTAAAGGATTTAACACCATTTTTTAGTAAGCAAATCGTAATGAGAGACTAAAATTATCATATTTTAACATAAGTAGACCGATTTCGTGAATTGATAAAAAATAGACGAACAAAGACTACAATTAAGTCTTTAATAAATCCCCACCATGACCAAGACTAGTTAATAATTTTTTCCACACAAAGATAAACTTCACGATAAATATGTTTTATCTCGCAATTCCAAGGTTCCCTATCCATTAGAGCTAACACTTCACGGAGCAAATGAAAATTATGAAAAATCATGGTATTAATCATATCCCACAACTCTGAGAGAGTTCATCTCTACTACAAAGAAATTAATTCCCATATTATTAGCCAATTGCCGATGAATAAGATCCCACAATTCAGCCATAACTGGAACATAACGTCCCAAATTATTGTTGAAGTTGCGGACATAAAAATCTCTGAAATCTCTAATAAGGTTTCCACAAGCTAAAAGACTATAGTGACCAATATGGGAATCATCAGTATTGAGCTTAAAGACATTCGGTGGAGGCATGAACTACCTAATACTTATCTAATGTTTACCACCTTCAATATAAGAGGGCACTCAAATAGAAAGATATGGACCAACATAAGATACCTTTGAAGATTGATAATGAATTGGTTAAGATCAAGAGACGTATCTGAGAAAATAAGTTGGTTGATATGCATCCATAACATATTTGTCATAATGTCGAATATAGTAGGCCATTTCTAATTATTGGAGTCGATAGATGTAGTTTGCAGGTTGAAGCTCACCCAATGAGACATGCCTTAACTAAAAAAGATCTCCAATATTATCTTTCAGAAAAATAACTTTCTCCAATAACTCCTTGATCACTTCCCAATCTTTTAAAGCATGCATAATAGTTTCAAGAGCTTGAAGACAACACGAGCACTCATCAAAGTCCGAAATTCCATGATATTTCCTTGTTTACATTTGCAAGGATTTTATCATGAGATATTTTGTACATAATAGCTTGAACTTTAAGAGGACTTTGCGATTTTCATAACAATTTAAAATTAGGATAATGTGTATTATTGGACCTTTTAACAAACAACACGTGATAAAACAATTTTAAATAGAAAAAATTTTCATTAAGGTATTCTCAAATTGAAGAGTCATTAAGACCCGAGGAAGAAGTTGAATGTTGGCAATTAAAGTACTCAAATGAGATGGAAGAGATTGATTGACGAGATTCCAATTCCACACCCCATTAGAAGCATAATGAGTAAAAGTAAAATCTTAACAATGAAAGGGGGTTGTCTCACCACTATTACAAAGTTTACCCAGTCTAGGTAACCAATCATCTTGCCAAAAAAAATAAATTGGCCAGTACGCACTACCGAATAAATAACATTGTCAACTTGCAATACCCCTTGAAAATATGAGAAACATTAGAACACAATGAATAAATGGAGCTATCAATGTAGCACAATTGTATTTAGCTCGCATGATTCTAACTAAAAGAACATTTGATATGGTCAACAATTTCCAACCGAGTATCATCATGCAACTTATATTAATGTTTCTCAAATTACAAAAACCAAGACATTCATCCTCCTCATTTGGCCTGCAGATAGTTTTCCAAGTGATTAAGTTACATTTTTTTTAACATTAGTTGTAGTTCGACCATATTAAATTAATGCAAATCCTTTCCACATCATTGCAAAAAGACGTAGGGATATTAATAGATTGTATCATATAATTGAGAAGACTCGTGATACAACTATGAGTAAGGGTAATCCAGCTAGCCATAGAAAAAGAGTATGATTTCCAACATGACGATTTATTTATGACTTTGTCTACTATGAAAGCGTAAGAATGCTTATCCTTTTGAATAATAAACCCTAGGGCAACCAGATACTTTACAAATCTTTAGTGGTCTCAATACTCAGAATATTACTTATGGTTTCTAGAGCCATCTGAGGAGTATTATTAGGGAGAAAAAAAAATCTAGATTTGGAAGTAATAACCTATTGACCAAAATATGTACAAATGACGTCAATAATGATTTTGATTTTGGTAGCTTGTTCAGTGAATCCCTCAGCCAGAAGAATGATATCATCAATAAAGATCAAGTGAGACACAATGAGACCATTATGACCAACTTTTATAGGCTTCCAAGGACAATCTTGTATGGTATCAACGATACAATGACTACGTCGCTCCATGCAAATGACAAAGAAATAAGGTGATAACAAGTCTATAAGTAATACCCACTACTTAGTATTCAATCATTTTGGATGAGGATATACACATCATATTGATGTTGAGCATCTGGGTGGGGAACTGAAGAAGATACAAACGTTCGTGTATAAAACCCCATTTCATTCTATCATAAGCTTAAGCAAGATCAAACTTAACCACCATATATATAACTAGTTTTGCCTCTAGTAGACTGCATATAATGGACGACTTCATGAAGAAAAATAAAATTATCAATGGTATTCCAACTTATAATGAAACTATTCTAACTAGGCAATATAATCTTAAGCATCACCTACTTGAGTCTATTAGATATTACCTTGGTCATTATTTTGTAAATCACAATACATAAAGCAATGGGATGAAACTTAGTTGTTGAGGAATAGTCTGTTCTATTAGGAATAAGAGTAAGTTGAATACTATTCACTTAACCAATAATGGTTGGATTGAAGAATACCTAATTAGTGAAATTAAAGATGAAATTACCTAGAACATCCCAATTTTTCTTGAAGAAAATAGGTGGTAGCCACCAGGCCCCAAAACTTTGATATTTTCTATAGAGAACAACACTTTTTTAACTTCCTCCATCGAAAACCCATGCCAAAGCATATTCAAACCATCAATAGACAAATAAGGTTACATATGATGAGAAAAAAGAACATGAATATCATCAGCTTATGAAGTATATAAATGATTAAAAAGTTTATCAAACATGTCTCTATAAATTGATCATCATAAACCTAATTAGCATTTTGGTCTTTAGGAGCATAAATCCAATTATGTCTTATTCGAATGATGATGGATTGGTAAAAAAAATTGTATGATTACTTAAATTAATCCACTTAGATCAAGTTTGTTGAAACCAATAAGCCTCTTTCAATAATAGAATCCGTGTACTCATTCCAAAGAATGTCACAACTCAATTGATCTCTCGTCGTACCAAGTGATAAAGTTTATGTCCATGCCTTATAGATATAATATGATATCAATAGTAATTATTATTATTATTATTATTATTATTATTATTATTATACTTCTTTCTTTATCTTTTCAAATTTGTTGCATCCACATTTTTTTTCAATTACATTCAAATAAATTACGTAAATTCAATTTAAATATTATATATAAAATTAATTTTATGTAAATTAAATTTACATAAATAATCTATTTAAATATAACTGGAAAAAAAGACAAGACTAGTATTCGTGATGTCTTTCTACTAGTTTTGGTTTATGTTTTGTAGGGATACTTTAGTTTAGAGGTATGCTTTTTGCTATTAAGAATTAATTTTTCTTCTTAGCTCCATTTGCTTTCTTTATTGTAGTTTTGTATAAAATAATGTTTAATATCCTGTATGATAATTTTTTAATTAAAAAAAAAAAACAGTTTTAGAGTTTGTATTCAAACAAACAAACAAAATAATTTTTCTTAAAAAGTGATCTTTATTCTAGTAAATATATACACACAAAATAAATTTTCTTAATATCTAAATTATTTAATACCAAAATTATTATATTTTTATTTATAAAAAATGAAGCCTTAAATATAAAACAATTTTTCTTAAAAGTATTTAATAAATAGTTTTGAAATAAAATAAAATATCACTTCTTTTAAAATTTATAACAAACGAAATCTAACCTTAATAATAAAAATAGAAATAATATTTTATTTTTTTCCACACCAAAGATCAATGTAGATTTTCTATAGATTCTCTGTATCGAAATTTATCCTACATAAATAATGAAAATGTTTTAATAAAAAAATTATAATTTATAATTTGTTTTTTATTTTTTAATTTCC
Source organism: Cicer bijugum (assembly GCA_037974875.1). Lineage (NCBI taxonomy): Eukaryota > Viridiplantae > Streptophyta > Magnoliopsida > Fabales > Fabaceae > Cicer > Cicer bijugum. Next base: position 4,392,898 of record JBBPBT010001116.1, read on the forward strand.
AACAATAAAATTGTATAAGATTTTATTTTAGAGTACGGTTACTACTTGAAGTTCAACCTAATCTAAAACCTCCGTAGCCCTGTGTAGAGGCGGCAACACACAGAGTTTAACGGCATAAACCCTCGGATTGTATCTCTCTCTAATTTTTGTTCTTTCTATCTCTCTCCACAATTTGCTGGAGAGGATCCATTTGGCAACATAGAATTAGTTCAACGACATAAACCCTAGTTCTGCTTAGAACAAAACGCATCAATGGCGAAATCATCAAAACGCAGCGTCAAAGCCAGCAATGCAAACACCACCACCAACAACAAGAACACCAGCAAAAAGAAGAAGAAGAACAAGATGGGTCCAGAAGGTGTAGCCATGAAAGCGAAAGCTCCTAAGGCGAACAACAACCCTTTCGAATCAATCAGCTCCAAGAGGAAGTTCGAGGTATTAGGTCAGAAGCGTAAAGGAGATGCTAAACGTATGGGGTTGGTGCGTTCGGCTGCTATCGAGAAGAGGAAGAAGACGCTTCTTAAGGAGTATGAACAGAGCACTAAATCGTCTCAATTTGTTGATAAACGAATTGGAGAGAATGATGAGGCTCTTGATGACTTTGGGAAAGCTGTTCTGAGATCGCAGCGTGAACGTAAGGTAGTTATTGCTTCACCTTTGATATTTAGGGTTTGTTTGATTGTGTTTATGTTTTTTAATTTAAATATAAAAGAAATATTTTTTCAGTTTCAATATTTCGAGAAAACAGTTTTTGAAAAGAGAATTGAAAAACCTAGTGGCTCGACTTTGGTGTTTAATGAGCTCCAGTTAAGTACAAATCAATAGGGAGTATAGAGTGTATGTTTGGAATTGACTTGATGCCTAAATTCTCATTTCCAAAATATATTTTTGTCATGATTTCTTTGAAGCTATAAATTGTGGCTTCCTAATTGACAGTGTTTAATACTTGGGGCTGGCAGAGATAATTATGAGTTCGAATCCTAATTGAATCATTCATTGGCCATACTTCACTGAGCTCCTAACTGAACTCTAGATCACTAGGACTCTTTTCCCGATTGAATGGTTAAGACAAAAAAAGAGAATTGAAATTTGATACGGTCCCTATTTATGAATTTTTTGTGAATTGATGATTGTTATGTGGTTGCTGAAATTGCAGCTGAATGTGAAAGTGAGTAAGAAAAGCAAGTATCACTTGCCAGATGGAGAAGATGATGATGAATTTGAAGGAATTGACACTCTTGGAAGGGATGATTTTGAGGAGCAGATGCTTGATGAATATGAGGATGATGAAACTGATAGTACGTAGCATGAACATTTGTATCTGTTTACATAATCTAATATTATGTTGATGATTTGTATGCTAAGTGAATTTCGGGTATATGGATTTGTTTGCACTATAATGAGCTAACAAATGCACAATAATTAGACGATTAATTATGTATATTATTTTGTGATTGCTGAATTTGGTTATTTGTGAATCTCTTGGGAATAGATTCTAGGTTAAGGACTCCTTAAGCTGCCTGCTATGCTGTTTTTTTTCATCCTTTTTCTGACAGCACATTTTTATCGTTGTTCATATGTTGACCATGTTTATACTGTTTTAGCCCTCTGCTACGGGCCTCTACCTTAACAAATTTCTTAGTGTGCCTCTTGTGTTATTTTTGTGGTTTAAGTTATGTTAATATTGATTTTGCAGAGAAATCAGATTTGGGTCAGCGTCTTAATGCTTATAGTATGCAGAGTCCGGGGGAAATTGGTGTGGCTGACGGCGAGGAAAAAGTAAGGCCTGTTATGCTGTCAATGTTGGCTCCCTTATTATTATTTTTTATATATTTTTCTTTCTTCTTTTACAGCAACTATAGGGAATCATTATGCACCCCATGAGTGCTATGTATAATCTTCCAGTTATTTCTCTTTCAGTGACTATTGGGAATCTGGATATCATATCCTTGCTAAACTTTTAACAATTGTCACTTTATTTAAAATGCTTGCTGTTTCTGAATGGTGACTTGTTCTACAGAGACATAAAACCAAGAAGGAAGTGATGGACGAAATTATTGCAAAAAGCAAGTTTTACAAGGTATGGGATATATTTCTTTAATCAGGGTTCTGGTAGTTTATTTGTCTTCTGCATTTGTTCACGTTCTTTTCTTTCACTCTAATATTTTCCAGGCTCAAAAAGCAAAAGATAAGGAAGAAGATGAAGACCTGGTTGAAGAATTGGATAAGAACTTCACTTCTTTGGTTCATTCCGAGGCGTTATTGTCTCTCACTGAACCAAACAAGATCAAAGCTTTGAAGGCTCTTGTGAACAACAATAGTATTTCAAATGAGAAAAGTGATAAAGATATCCTGTCTACTACACGGACAATTGATAATTCTGTGCAGGTTCTATTATTTATTCTTGATGGTTCTTCACTTCTTCTTGCCCTAATAACTTCTTATTTTAAGAACATCCTATATTCCAACTTTCTCTTTATGGCAGGAAAAACATGATGATTATGACCAACTTGTCAGACAAATGGGATTTGAAATGCGTGCTCGCCCATCAGATAGGTTGAAAACAGAAGAAGAGATTGCTCAGGAGGAAAGAGAACGTCTAGAGGAGTTGGAGGTATGATAACATGAACTTTAGCTGTAAGTTTGTTGATGTATAATGAGTAAATTGCTCTTAGCACATCAACAAACTTGGTGGTATATCCAAGCTACGTTTTAAGATGGTTTAGATTACTTACTGTGGGCAAAGTAGGGATTGGGATGAAACCAGAACTGCCTAGCTTAATGCAGGTTTGATGTTCAGATTTTAATGTAAAATAGTATCCTAATTTAGAGGGTGGGTGAGTTTTGGGTGATAGTCATGGAAATGGGCTCTCTGCACATGGGAGTAAACTTGTGTATATATGTATTTTTACTTGAGTCGAATACTTAAATCTTTAATCCATAATTTCAGAAAGAAAGGAAGAAAAGGATGGCTGCTTCCGAAGATTCAAGTGACGATGACAATGAAGATTCTGAAAAGCCATCAAAACAGAAACCAAGATCTCTTTCAGGGGATGACCTTGGTGATTCCTTCTCTGTCGATGAAGAACCTATGACTAAAAAGGGTTGGATTGATGAGATTCTTGAGAGAGAAGACGAGGAGGATGAAGATGATGAAGATTCTGATGATTTGGAAAGCTCTGAAGATCCTGATGAAGGATCAGAGGAGGATCTTGATGAACACAAAAAGGTTATTACTTTGAAAGATTGGGAACAAAGTGATGATGATGATGATGATGATATCAGTGCAGGTTCGGAAGATGAAGATGATGATGAGGGCAAAGAAAGAGATGTAGAAGAACTTGATGAGGTAAAAGGATTGAACGCAGGGATTCATATAAAAGCAAAGAGAAATGATTCTGTTGAAAGTGTAAAGGGAGATAATGGTTGTTTGGATGCCAAGAAGATAGACATTGGAGGGAAAATGTCAAAAGAGTTGGAGATTCCTTATATAATTGAAGCTCCAAAGACTTTTGAAGAATTATGTACACTGGTAGATATACATTCAAATTCTGACATTATCTTAATTATCAATCGGATTCGGAAAAGCAATTCAATCAAACTTGCTGCAGAAAATCGAAAGAAAATACAAGTATGGAACTTACCTTTATATTAACATTTTTGTTTTGTTTCAAATCTCCTCTTTGTGTTTGTATTCATATTACTGAATCTACAGTTTGTTTTGATATGGTAACTGCGGTCTCTTGGACTCTTCAACCTGAGTTTTACTCTGATATATGAACTTTGATGTGATATTGTTGACAATTATCGGAAAATCTATTTTGCAATTTCTAAAATTGCTTCCCTCAACTGTGTAAATATAGGTTCTTGCTTCATCCTTATTTTTTGAATGAAACCTAGCTTATGTATTTTAAAATAAATTATCTTATGGTTTTTCTGGTGCTACAATTGTTGCCAATAGGAGATTGATCATTGTAACTTCCTACCTTCTTCCCTACAGGACTTGTAGAAATTTAGTGAAAAAATATTGGCTAACAGATATGGTACACATCAACATAGGGCTGTTCCCCTGGTTAATAGCCAATAAGTAAAAGAAAATATTCGGCAATAAAGAATATCTGAATAATCCCTTTATATCAGATCCAAAACTAATTAAACTAAGTTATAACCCTTCAGATTGATATAATCCTTTGTAATTGTCTAATGTAACCTCAATATAAAAAGAAAGTGGAAGATAAAAATAAAATATCAAATATGGATGGTAAAAATTGGTGCAGTTGAAGAGTAGACAATACCCAAGTTACAAAAACATGAGCAATATATTACAATAACACATCACCCCCTCTATTTTTTTCTTCATTAACAACTCCTGCATAAAGTTAATTGAAGTTGGTTGTGTTGTCAATTGTCATTGATGTAATTTTAAATGGTTTAGTTTGTCTATGTATATGGAAATATGGAATTTAAAGTATGTTAATAACACATGCCAGGTGGTTGTTTGGATTCTTTCGAAGCCCAGTTCACTTTGCAATACTTTCATATTTAATAGACTATTTTACATACTTGGCTAATGAAATTTTTACATTCCGTTCCTAAATATTTATCAGGAAATTGTGGCTCATGATTATTATACTTCTAATTATATGGCAGGTATTTATATAACCGTTCTTTTCTTTTCAGGTATTTTATGGAGTATTATTGCAGTATTTTGCTGTTTTGGCAAATAAAAAACCATTGAACGTTGAGTTAATTAATATGCTGGTGCAACCATTGATAGAGATGAGTATGGAAATCCCATATTTTGCTGCAATATGTGCTCGTCGCAGAATAGAAACCACCAGAAAACAGTTTGTTGAGAGTATAAAAAATGCAGGTCAGAATGAATTTAACTTGGAATATGTGCACTTCTCTGCCTTAACTTTTATCAAGAACTATGAATGGTTGATGTTTTAAGTAGAGAACATGATCTAAAATACTTCTGTTGCCACAGAAAGTAGCAGTTGGCCTTCTTCAAAGACGTTGTGTCTCTTGCAATTGTGGTCCATGATATTTCCATGTTCTGATTTTAGACATCCAGTCATGACTCCTGTGGTACTATTGATTTGTGAATATCTGATGCGTTGCCCTATAACAACTGGTCGGGATATTGCCATTGGCTCTTTCTTATGCTCCATGCTTCTCTCTGTAAGTACCTTCTGTGCCAAGTTACTTTCTTGTCTTCAACTTGTACGATTATGATATGCTATCTCAACAAGGATGTGATGAAACCATATTTGGATCGTATCATGAAAGTGTTGCATCTTACCAATTCTTCATGCAAAATCTATAAGCATGATCTGTTTCCACAAATGAGTTTAGCCTTTGGACTCTGCTTTCTATGATGTTCACTGTATTCCTGAACTTAAATTTCCCCTGTTTTTCATTTATTGCTTTTACAGCTTGCTCACATAGTGAATATAAAATACAGGTATTTAAACAGTCACGAAAGTTCTGTCCTGAAGCAATAATATTTATTAAAACTCTGCTGCTGGCAACCACTGAAAGTCGACATATTTCATGCGAAGATTCTCAGGTATGATTTCTTGATTGATCATTTGCAGTTCAAATTCTATTTTGCTGTGTTTACATGTGTGCATGCCCATATGTTGTAAGTATGGAGAATACTAACCTCCTCATCTTGTGTGTTAGCCTCTTGCACACTTACTTGGGTGGGATAACCCTTTGAAATTTCAGATCCTCATCGAAAACCAAATTCCTTAATACTAGGGCTAATCATTGTTGTCTAATCTTTTCATTTAGAGACCTTACTATCCTTTCCTTGTAAACCATCTCTTTCACCGCTGCAAGATTCCGTTGAGAAAGCACATTCAGAAGTTGCTGTTTGTTTTCTTGTATATTTCTTTTGATACCCCTTTTATCTTTTTCATGAGTGTTCTCAAATGCACTATACTATAAAAATTAAAAACAGCCAGTAGAAAAACATTGTTTGTGGAAGCAAATATTGGGGAAAGGTGCATGATCTAATGAGGGTAAGATATCCTCTTCAATTTGCTTTCTGAATTCACATTTGTGCGTGATGTCTGATTCTTGCACAACGTAATGCCTGCTTAACCCTACATCGCTAATCGAAATTTTGTTAAAGTGAAACTAATTGCAGAAATAGGGGAGCAGAGGCATGGTATGCAAGGTATAAATGGGAAAATATTTTAGAAAATTAAATAGGGTCAGTCATTTCTTTTACTTTTGATATCGGGGCATGCCTAAATCTTGTGGAACCCTATAACACGGTGTTTTATGAGCATAATCTTAATGAGATGAACTTCTGATATGATGATGAATTTTGTAATCAGTTCATTCTGCAAAAAGCTTTTGACTAGTGGACGATGTAACTTTGAACTTTTGTTGTGCCAGTGTATTCTATGTTGATTTTTTCATATCTTTTGCTGGTGTATTCTAGGCTGATTTTTTCATACTTCGTTGTAGCCAAAATTGTGCTCTTAAATATTTTGATTATTATAATCATTTACAAAAACATAAAAAGCTAATCCAAACATACTAATCCTAAATAATTCTTGCATCAATAATTTCTTCACTCAAGAAACAGGATGAAGTGATGAATGTTTCATAAAACTTCCCATTAATTGGTTCCTTTCTTTAATGTTGTTTTGGAAAGTGTAAGTAAGTCTTCACGTCTTCCTTCAACTTGTAGATCAGTTATTTAGTTGCTTGTTAATCTGTTAACTAGGTATTTGCTGCATTCGATATATGATATCACAAATATGATGCTTCACTTCATGATGGTACGGCAACTTTATGGTTGGACAATGAATGACCATATTATTTGTTTTCTGCCAGTCATTTCATTTTATGATGCTGAAAGATCTCAAGCCTCTACTGTGCATACATGAGACAGTAGACAAGATTAGTGCGCTGAATTTTTTTCAGATAATACAAATGCCAGAAGACTCCCATTTCTTCACTTCTGATAGTTTCAGGTAACAAAATTTGTTACCATCTTTTAAGAAAGAAAAATGTCACCACCATGATATGCTGTACTCTTTCTTTGTATTTGAACAAAAAATAGAAGGGTGGGGAGTGTTGTTTGTTCTCGAGATTTAATATAAAGAGTTGGTGATTTAGATTTGGTTTCATAGCTATGATCTCAGGACTAATACTAGATGCAGCTAATATCGAGGTTTATCTTCAAAGAATTGCTCAATGATTTGTTTTTTAAAGTATTACAGTTTCTTATATCTTGGCTAATTATGATTTTTCAATTACAGGGCTAGTGTATTAGTTACTGCTATTGAAACTCTACAAGGATATATCAATGCCTATGAAGGCTTAAGTTCATTCCCAGAAATATTTTTACCAGTTTTGAAATTATTAACTGAGATAGCTGAACAGAGTAATACGCCAAATGCATTACGGGAAAAAATTAATGTTGTGGCTGGTGTCATTAAGTTGAAAGTGGATGAATGTCTTGATTTGAGGCGACCACTTCAAATGCGGAAACGAAAGCCGGTTCCAATCAAATTACTGAATCCTATGTTTAGGGAAAAGTAAGTCCTTCCTTTTTTCCTTTGTTTCAGTTTAGTACTCCGTTCCTTTTTAAATGTTGCTTTTGTAGCATTCAAATTCATTGCAACATTAATTATTGTCAATATTACCCTTAATTATTTATTGCAGAAAGAGATATAAGTGGAACAAGATACTAAATATTCAAAAGAAATATTTAATAAAGGAGTTATATGTTTTGTTCCTAAGCCAATAAGATTAGAAAGGAAACTCAAATTAAGAACTGATGTCATATTTTCTTCTTCTGCAGCTATTTTAAAGGTAAAGATTATGATCCCGACTTTGAGCGTGCTGAAAGGAGAAAATTGGAGAGAGAAGTGAAGCGGGAAGCTAAAGGGGCTGCTCGTGAATTACGTAAAGACAACTACTTCTTGCTTGAGGTGAAGGAGAAAGAGAGGGCTATACAGGAGAAGGAAAGAGCTGAGAAGCATGGAAAGACTAAAGCTTTCCTTCAAGAACAAGAACATGCTTTTAAATCTGGACAACTAGGAAAAGGGAAAAAGAGAAGAAGATAAATTGATATACCCATCCTGTTGGTAGTTATAGTAATAGTATATCTCCCCACTACATGAGTTAAAATGTGTGGGGCATTTTTGTCTTCAAAATTCAATAGTAATCAGTTTTGTGCAATTGTTGTTTGAATGCTAAGTTGGTTAGAGGGACTAAAACATAGGCTTTCCAATCCTTCCTTCTCCACTCATTATTTTAAGAGATGAAGCTAAGGTATCCTCGTGACTAGTATATTATTATTACACTTTTGGCTTAAATACATGTTTAGTTAATTGATGAATTTAGGCTCCCTATAATATATTTTTTTTTGTCATTTTCGTCCATTTTCTTTTGAAATTTCAGATAATATGTCCGACCATCAATTTGATACTCAATTTTGATGAGGTGGCAATTTATTTAGCTGACTTGACATGATCACATGTATAATGGATACTATGTTGTTATTTACTTCATTTTTTATTATTATAATCAATTTAATTGATTCTTAATTTTTAACTTTTTAAAAATAGATCAAATTATATTAAATAAAAATGAGGTAAAGTAGTCATGGAGAGGATGTGATTTGATTTAAAAATATTAATCCGTAAGGATAATTTAATGAAATTATCATTCTGAGTTTAATTTGTATTTTATTTTCACTGTAAAATATTTTATAGAGACTTTAAATTTAATCATGAGCGTGATATTGATATAGTAGAGAAACACTATCACTAGCTTAGTATATAAATTAATTATTTTCTCAAAATTATTTCTTTATTCTCATTAATTAAAGGAAGAGAGTGACT
>JBBPBT010001116.1:4412001-4436569 GCA_037974875.1 Cicer bijugum
AATTAAACATTTTTATTTTTATTTTTAAAAGAGACGATAAATTTTATCATAATTAATTTAACGTGGAATCTCGAAAAACAGATACATTTAATTTAATAATATTTATATTTGTCAATTAAATTAAACTTAAAAATATCATAAATTGAATTAAAACTTAAAAAACATCACAATCAAATATTTATAAATATAAAATTAATTATTTGTAGATATAACTTTAAAATATAAATCAAATAATTTAAAAATTACAATTAACTGTACAAAATTTTATATTGATGGAGATATATGAATTACCTAAAAATTACAATGATCGGGTGGATTCATTATTAATTAATTCAATCATAAAAATAAACGTAATTTTAGATGATAATCGATAAATACCTTTTATTTCAAATGATTTTTGAAACACAATTCATCAAAGATTTTTTAATAAAAAAAAAAAATGATGGCAGGGACAAAGAAATAGACCACCTTAAATTAACGACCTCAACAATGGGACATTGTGACACATAATCGCTTTTCATCACTTCTCAAAATAGCAAACCAAAAACACTTACTTAGATCCGTCATACTCTCTCTTCTCCTTCTTCACTCCAAATCTCACTTCTTTCACACCCTACTTTCAAGATTTTTTCCCCAAATTTACCCAGTAAGTTTTTCATTGCTGATTTTCATAAAGTTTGCATTTTTATTGGATCTGATAGCGTTTTGCAATCTGGGTTTGTTTCATTTTATTTATTGTGTCGGTGCTTGTGCACAAATCTTCATTTTATTGTTTTTTTTTTTTCATTGAGTAGTTGTTGAATTTTTAGAAACTCATTCCTTTTTATTAGATGTTTATAATGTAGTTTACCTTTGTGTCAGATCTAGGTAAGTAATGTAATTAATTTCATTTATTTCTATGGCTAATTATTACTATTAATATAAGATTTTGGCATTGTTTATCACGTAAGTATTCAATTATTACCTTTTTTTTTTTCTTTTCCTTTCATAGGGTCTTTTGGATCCTTCGTTTTCATTGAATAGTGGTCAATTTTCTTGATGCTTGTGATTGGTACTCATCATTGCTTCTTCTTTCTTTTATTCTTTATTATTTTTTGTTCATGTGCTGTGGGATATTCTGTTCATACATTCTGACTCAAAGAGTAAATAAATCTTGTGGATTGAGTTTTAACTTTCCATTGGATTTTTATTTTTTGGTTTTAATTATTTGGAATCCGATTGGAAAGGGGTCTGGTAATCTGGAGTTCGGTTGAAGGTAAGTAAAGTTTCGCTAAAGATTGTTGTTTCAGTCAGGGTTCAAACTCGGTACTCCTGATCCATTGGATTTAATTGAATAGCCTAAACCACACTATTTTTTATGCTAGTGTTGTAAATTGTCCTTGGTCATTTGTTTCTTCATTGATCAGTCTTGTTGTTTAATTGGGGTACACTTTGCTTTGATTATGTTAGCCTGTGTCTGTGCTCTGCTACACGTGTTTCATCGATGTTTCATCTAACTTTGTCACACTAGAAAAGAAGCAAGTTTTAAATTGGTTTTTATATTTGGATGTGCTCTTTGATGTAAATTGTAATTCTTTTGTATCTCTATGATTTTTCAAGATGAGAAAACAGTAATGGATTTCTGTGTTTGTTTCGCTGACTATATTGTCCCCTTGTTTTCAGGTTAACCATCGAAATAGTGAGTCAAAATATATTACAAGCTTTAGGAGGAATCTGGAATGTGCTATCTAATTTGAAAAAATTGTAGTTGCTAGTTCATGTGGTGTTTCAGATGGTGCATTCGGTGTTTCATGCATAGTGAAACAAGATCAATGCTGTGATCAGTTGTAGTTTATAACTGAGCAGTGAAAAAGTATATTTCGATTTGTCTTACTTTCAACTGATAAATGTCGAGGGGCAGATCTGATGGATCGCAAAAGAAGCGTTTAGTTGCTTCCGTTGGTGCCGTGGCACTCTTTCTTGGTTTTCTATATGTGTTCCAAGGGTCTATCTTTGGTTCTCAAAATAGTGGTTCATCTACAGTTGAATATGGAAAATCGTTGAAAAGACTCGGGGCATCGTACTTGGGTGCAGATGACGATGCAGATAACAAACAAGAAGAATCTACAAGTTTAGTTCAGGAAGATGTGGAGGACGATGTTAAACCGAAGAGTTTTCCTGTAAGATTTTGTGCAAGCTTAAAATGTTATTTTGGTTCTAAGCCTGCACTTTATGCCTCTTCTATTATATTTGATGAGTTTATTTAATTTTGAAAGCCACACTAAACTATACTATTATTTATAGAAGACATAATTAATAGAGTTTCCCTGAATATCGTTAATAAAAATTATAATGTTATCTATGTATTAGTTGTTTAAATTTCGTAAATTACAATTTATAGAAGAGTTATTAATACATCAATATTCTGATAAATATACACATATGTAACTATATACTTCATTGAATTACTAATAAATAACACATGTCCATACTCCATCCAATGTTGTCAATTAGCAGCTATAGCACTATATCATAATGGAATTTTAACTAATCGTTATTGCTCAGCAATACGCTATTGAGTACAAATAGTTGTCAGATAGCCGCTATTGCGGCTCTATAGCAATATAGCATACCGGAATTTGAACAAACTGTTATTTTCCGAAATCCGCAATTGAAAACACAATGTCCATCAGATAAGAAAAAACATAAATCACCAAGGTTGTAGGTTGTGAGCACTAATGGCATATACATAAATAATATCAAAGTCAAGCAACAGAGTTTTAATTGCATAATTAAATAAAATTTACAAGTCCATGCAGTAAGCGACCACAGCATCACTGAGGTTGTGATCGTCATCCTAATTTTGGCTTTACTTTTGGAACATCAGTAACCTAATGACATGCATATGCTTTTTGTTTTTGAAGGTTTGTGATGATCGTCATTCGGAGTTGATTCCCTGCTTAGACAGACATCTTATCTATCAGATGAGACTGAAGCTGGATCTTACTCTGATGGAACACTACGAGAGACATTGCCCTCCTGCAGAAAGGCGGTTCAATTGTTTGATTCCTCCTCCCCCAGGATACAAGGTGAAAAATATGTTGAGACTAGATGTTAATCTTAAACTAAAACATATCCTCATTGAATCATTAATACGTCTGTATCAAATTGTGAATCGTAAGACTTATTTTCTGAAATACAAATCAGATCTTATTATGAATTGTAAGATACACTGTCAATAAAAGTTTGTCATTTCTTAGGAAAAAAGTAGAATAAAAAAATTATAAGCTGACATATCATAAATGAACCTCAAAATAATTCATGATTCAAGTCATATATCAAATGACAAAAGAAAAATGGTGGACTATACAAAGTTCTACACTAAGTTAAGCTAGTCATTTATTAGAATGAATCGGGATTCATCATAATGAATTGGGATTCAATATGAGATTCATGTCCAAGTAGATACACACTAGATAATGATATTGTTTGGGTCCAGTTTAGTATCAAATTGAGATACGACGTGGACGTATTGTTAGTTACCGATAATCATGATTTGTATCATTTATCAGTGTCTAACGTTTTGATTTTGTTGTTTCTACGGTGTTTCAGGTTCCTATTAAGTGGCCACAGAGCAGGGAGGAGGTATGGAAAGTAAATATACCACATACTCACCTTGCACATGAGAAGTCTGACCAGAACTGGATGGTTGTAAAAGGTGAAAAGATATTTTTCCCTGGAGGAGGGACTCATTTTCACAATGGTGCTGATAAGTACATTGCCGCAATCGCAAACGTAAGTCTTACTACTTACCCCTGCAAAGTAATCATACTTGTGTTTCTTAATTGATTACAGTGTCATCATACTTTGTGTGTTTTTGCAAATATCTATCAGTGTCATGCAATATGCATATGCATTCATTTTTTGGATGAATACATGACACTTACATAGTTATATTATTTACATATTGAATGTGTTCATTTGACAACAAATTTCAACAATAATTTGGATGGTTAACATAGTTTAAATGTAGTTAATTACATTAAGTAGTTTACGAATGAATATAACAAGGTGTTGCAACTCGTTAACCATCCATTGAACGTAATTACCCACAATTTTTAAGTATTCAAATATACATGATATTAGTTAAATATTGAATGTGTTCAAATATGCATGATATTCATTAACCACAGTTTGTATTCAAATATACACCTGAAAATCGTGGTTGATGATTAATGAGTTGGCTCCTTGTATCCTTTAAGCATCATTGATCATCCTAATTGTTGTATCATTTTAGGTCAAAATAACACAACTCTATTCTTTACTCCACAGTTAATAGGCTTTTCAGTACCATAGTAGACAGTGTAGGTTGTTTGATGCACTCTGTTTATACTTACTTTCAATTTCATGGCTAAATTTGTGTGTCTCATAGTAAGTTTGTGTTGCTAGATGCTCAACTTTTCAAACAATAATCTTAACAACGAAGGAAGACTACGAACTGTTCTTGATGTTGGCTGCGGTGTTGCAAGTTTTGGGGCTTATCTTCTAGCATCTGATATCATTGCAATGTCTTTGGCACCCAATGATGTGCATCAAAATCAAATTCAATTCGCTTTAGAAAGAGGAATTCCAGCATATCTTGGTGTCTTGGGAACCAAGAGACTCCCTTACCCAAGTAGATCTTTTGAACTTGCACACTGTTCTCGTTGCCGGATTGATTGGCTTCAGAGAGATGGAATACTACTCCTCGAGCTCGACCGCGTTCTTAGGCCAGGAGGTTATTTTGCGTACTCATCTCCAGAAGCGTATGCTCAGGATGAGGAGGATCTGAGGATATGGAAAGAAATGAGTGCCCTTGTCGGACGCATGTGTTGGACAATTGCTTCGAAGAGAGACCAAACTGTCATCTGGCAGAAACCTCTCACAAATGATTGCTATATGGAAAGAGAACCCGGTACGCGCCCTCCTCTTTGCCAGTCTGATGATGACCCAGATGCAGTTTGGGGAGTGAACATGGAAATTTGCATAACACCTTACTCCGACCGTGAGTACTTTTTCTCTTGATGGTTTATGCATTTTATTTCTATGCTTTCTAGTTTTCTTTCTTACTACAATCTTTTGTATATTCTTCTCTTTTTAGTGCATATGCCAATTGTATACTTGTTTGAATTTAATTTTCTTACACTGTCAGCATAAAAAGTATTACACTGTCAACAAATCATAACCAATCATATATGTGATATTAGAAGTAGTTATGATTAAAGTAAAATATTTTTAATAATCCAACAGTTATAATTGATCAATAGTTTAAAAAACATTTACACTGACGATATTTATGAATTAAATCCGTATTTTATGGTTTCTACGCAACACTCTGCAAACGTAAGTTCTCTTTCTTGAATTTCTGTGGATTTTATGTTGACTTTCTATGGCTACAACTACTTTTAGTGCATGTAACTTGCTTTCAAAGCACCTAAACATCCTTTTCATTATCAGATGACAACAGAGCCAAGGGTAGTGAATTAGCTCCATGGCCTTCAAGGTTGACAAGTCCTCCTCCTAGATTAGCTGACCTTGGCTATTCAAGTGAAATCTTTGAAAAGGACACGGTAACTCGAACCTGCGAGTTTATCCTTTTGTTACTGTTTTAATTAGGTTCTTTCCCATTATGATTGAATAATAACAAAGATGCATTATAAATCATATGGTGCAGGAACTATGGCAAAAAAGAGTTGAGAATTACTGGAATCTCATGGGTCCAAAAGTCACGTCGAACACTGTGAGGAATGTGATGGATATGAAAGCAAACTTGGGTTCATTTGCAGCTGCTCTTAAAGACAAGGATGTTTGGGTGATGAATGTTGTACCTCATGATGGACCAAGCACACTTAGGATTGTATTTGACAGAGGACTCATAGGGACTACCCATGACTGGTATTAAACTTTGTTTTCCTGAAACAAATTCATTGCATCTTTGATATCTCATTATGCATTTGATATGTGTCTCCCTATGTTTTAGAAACCAGACAAAGCAGTCAGTTCAATCGGGATTCGGCTAGTTCTCTAGTTGGTTTGATCTCAGTTGTGCTGCAATTAGGTTGACCTGGATTGAACTCTGCAGTTGAATCACAATTGGTTCAACCGGTTTTTATTTTTTGCATTTTTTTGGGTACTTTTTTATATTTTCTTTATATATTTATCCGTCATCTGGTACAACTATGGCTGAACCAATTGAACCATGTTTCGATGGTCTCACTGGTTCAATTTCTGATCCAGTTTTTAAAACATTGGTTTCACCCTTTTACTCTATCTGTAGAGTTTTACATAAGAAATTACACTTTGAAGTTAAACATTTTTTTTGCAGTGAATTCCATAATTGGTGTATCGAACAATCTCATTGGATTATTATTATTTTTAGTATATTTCAAGTTGCTTTCTATGTTAGAGAATATATTGTAGCTACAAAATTTGATTTTTAATGTGATCACTGATTACACTAATACTTACTGGAGAATCTAATTTAACAGGTGCGAAGCATTTTCAACGTACCCTCGAACTTATGATTTACTTCATGCATGGAATGTCTTTTCTGACT
This sequence comes from Cicer bijugum, assembly GCA_037974875.1. Classification (NCBI taxonomy): domain Eukaryota; kingdom Viridiplantae; phylum Streptophyta; class Magnoliopsida; order Fabales; family Fabaceae; genus Cicer; species Cicer bijugum. The sequence continues at coordinate 4,418,576 of JBBPBT010001116.1, forward strand.
TACAAGCGAAACAGTGCAGTCAAGAAGATCTTTTACTCGAGATGGACCGTATGGTTAGACCTACCGGTTTCATTATCATAAGGGACAAACAAAATGTGATCGATTTTGTAAAGAAGTACCTAACAGCATTGCATTGGGAAGAAGTTGCAACTGCAGATTCGAGTTCCGATTCTGACCAAGATGGTAATGAAATTGTTTTCATCATACAGAAGAAATTGTGGCTCACTACTGAAAGCCTTAGGGATGCAGCAGAATAGGAGAAAAACCACAACTACATAATTTATTTTTTTCACTTTTTTTTATATATATTTTCAGCTGTTACAAAGGTTTTAACAGCATGCACCTCTTTAGTGTTGGAAGCAAGTATAGCTACAACTACATTTTGTAGCATTACATAATGTTCACAATATTGTTGTTAATTTTCTTTCTTTTGGTTCTCATTTCATTTTCATTCTTATGATATATGATAATGCAGGTTATTAAGCCTTAGGCCTTATTATGTTTCTATTGGATATTCATTATTTTGCCCTTCAATTTGGGTGTAATGTAAGCTACTTAATAATCAACACATAGTAGACTTTGTCTGTGGTGAAAAGTTAGGGTTTATCATTATGATGTAATGTTTCTATATGCATTTTTTAAGCTTGTATTGGGCTAATATATGTATTTATGCATTTAAAGAATGTAACTTGAAATATAATATACATGCATTTTTTATTGTTTGGATTAGACTTTGTCATTTGTATCTATTTCTCAAAGATTATAAAAATTAATAAATTAACACTCATTTGACATTCTAATCTTCAATTGAACTTTGGCTTGGATTGGACTAAAAGATATGTGGTATATGTTGAGTTAAGGTTGAATAAGATGGTGTAAGACTTATTAAAATTGGATTATAATCTCAATGTTTTTCTTTATAATAATTATGCTATATTCCAGCTCTTATTTTGATAATAATTATGTTATAGTCTAAACTCTTACTTCTCCCCTTTGTTTGCTTCTTACTCTCTCTCTCTCTCTCTCTCTCTCTCTCATTTTAATTATCTAATTTTAATTTGAGTTGTATGGTCTAATTTGAATTATACGCGATTTTTAAAAAATGATTAATTTTATTTATTTCAATGATAATGTGAATTTCATTTACTCAAATACTGTTATTAATTCCAATTAATTGAAAATTTTGATGAATTAAAATACAATAAATAAGAATATATTAATAGAAAAAAGTAATTAATATTGTAAAATGATAAATATTTTGAGAGGAAAAAATGACAAATGAGACAAAGGGAGTATCCATTGTCTATGTTGAGCCTAATCTAATGTAAATTTACATTTTTACTACCATAATTTATTTTATATGATTATTTTTGGGTACTTTTTAAAGTATAATGGACAAATATTGTGGAATTCTTTTGTAGCATTGTTGTATGAGTTCTCCATCTTAATGATGAGTGTGAAAAAGATGAAAAGAGAAAAATGAAAAAAGGAAGGAGGATAAATAAATAAAATATGAAAAGAGAAGAAATGGGAGAAAAAAGAAAAGAAAATTGAGTGTTGATTCTAAAAGGTTGGTTACCCGCAATTGATTGCTGATTCTTCATTGCCTTTTGAATACAATTTTCTTTTGTATATATCCACCTATTGTTTGATTATCAGGACTCAATTACAAACTTCAAAATAACTTTTGATTCACTTGTACTTTTAAAAATGATATTATAAATAATTGAGTATTTTTTCTGTCACCCTAATTGTCTCTGATCTCCATCTAGAGAATATTTTTCTTCCTAAGGATCCCCAACAACAGAATGTTAAATCAAATTTCTTATCCTAAAACCCACAAGCCTAAGAACAAGAAATGATTTTAATTCTAGTTTCCATTATACCGGTCTTCCCCGTATCACTCTTAAATAAATTACAAATAATTCAACTCTGCATTTTCATATTTAAATCTGTCATCTCTTAGTTAACATAAAAATATAATTTTATCTTTTTAATCATGTATCAAATTTTCAAATTTTTTTCACTTCTCATTTTTTTCATCCCCTCTTTTTAGAACATTTGAAAATGACAATTTTTAAAACTTTCGAACAACTCGAAAACTTTCGAAATAGAAAATTAGAGAATTTTTGAAATTTTCAAACAATTCGAAAATTTTGAAACTATCCATTTTTAAAAACTTTTGAAGCTTTTCATATTTAGAAACTTTATACATTTGAAAACTTTTTATATTTGAAAACCTTCAAAAATTTTCAAATTTTCGAAATGTAATAGTTATTTCAAAAATTTAAAACTAACAAAAGTTTTGAAAATTTGAAACTTCCGAAACTATCAATTTTAAAACTTATTGTAAATGATGAAAAATGTAAAATTATCTTTTCATATATGTTTGGGGTGACATGTTTAAGTGCAGGGTGGAGGATAAACTCTTTTAAATATTGTTTATCTTAAATTTTATCTAACCTTTTCAATTATTGAATATTTTAAAATAATATTTTAGACTTTGTACCTTTATTTTTTTTTGGAAAAATAATAATTCAAAATTTACATTTATTTAAAATAAATAAGAAAACGAAAATTACAAATTAAAGAATAAAAAATATTACTAGAGAGAATATTTTGTTTAATTGTGTGATTTGAAAAATCTAATTAGGTAAACTGATTTGATTGGATACAATATTGTTTTATTAAGGTAAAATGGAAAAAAAATCCATTAAATTTACCCTAATAACTATAATGAGCGATTATGTAAGATTGTTTCTTTGATTAGAAAAAACCTAGTTATCACTACTATAAACATGAACTTTGATTTTCTGCCATGCCATTCTTGCACAACTTCCATAACCAATAGTGGAGTTCAATCTACATGTCGGCGAGCCACTTTTGGTTTTCAGTGCGCCATTATTGGACAACCTTTTCTATAAATACATTTAAAATAAAACAAAAAAAAAACAAGAAGAAGGAAATGAACGACACGTCAAAACAAGAAACACAAGTCTTATGATCCGTTTGTTATAGATTTTATAAAAGTAATTTTGGTATTTCATAATTTGAAAGATTATCTTTTAGAGATTTTTATAAAAATAGAAGTTGTTATGTATTTGTTTAATGTAGTAAAAATAATTTATTTTTTTTCAAAAATCAATTATAAAAAATAATGTTTTTTACATGCTATTAAAAACAACTTCCTGGTTAAAACATTTATAGAATTACTTCTAAATTTCCATTTTTTTAAAAACTATAATAAACAGACACAAACTTTTACAATTGATTATTTTAAGAGAAAAATTGTGATAAATGCACCCATAAGATTATTTTCAGATTTTTATTTATTTTTTAATCTGTAACACATTGGTACAAACTTAACTTTCAAAAGTTCGCTAACAAATGCAACTTTTATTTTTCAAAATAAATGTATAATTTTATTATCGTAGTTTGTTGATAAATTTAACGATGGATCAATAAATTTTTGTTAGATAATGTTATTATATATTAGTAGTAAACGTAATTTACATATTTATATTCTTTTGTATATATACTCATTATAACTCTATTTACTCAAATTTGGTTCATTCTATGTTATGAAACCTTAGAGTGATTGTCTTCTTCCTCTTTTCATTGTTAACATGATATCAAAGAGTTTTGTTTGATTTTGGATCTACCGTAAAGAAGAGAGAAACTATTTTGATAGGAAAGATAACTACCAAAACATCGATTGTGCATTCGTTAACCATTGGATCATGATGATTTTTGGACAGCAGGTCCACAATATTCAGATCGTCATCTTCAACGGTCGGATCGACAAAACAACGTCTGGAGGGGGAGAAATCGTGCTCACACAACATCATATTATCCCTAATTTATTTTGTCTCAGTAATTGTATTTATCGTATTTTCCTGTTATTATTTGCTATGGCTCGTGCTAAGGATGATTCTCTTCTAGCTGTTAGTGTTCATCTCAATGGACAAAATTACTCTTATTGGAGTTATGTGATGAAAAAAATTTTGATTGGAAAAGATATGTGGGGTTTTGTTGATGGAACTTTTGTTAAGCCTACACATATAAAGGATGAAACTCAATATGCAAAAGATATGAAAACATAGATTGTTAGTAATTTAAAAATTATTACTTGGATTAATAATTATGTTGAGTTGTCTATAGGAGTGCAACTAGCAAAATATGATACTGCTAACGAGATTTTGGATCACTTGAAATGTTTGTATGTTCAATCTAACTTTACAAAACATTATCAGTTGGAAAGTGATATTAGAACCCTTAAGCAGAACAATATGACCATTAAGGAATTCTATTCGACAATGACTAATATGTGGGATCAATTGGCTCTTATCGAATCACCTGAGTTGAAAGTTGTCAAAGCATACATTGATCAAAGAGAGGAGCAACGTCTTGTTTGGTTTTTGATGGCTCTTCGTGATGATTTTGAGGGCCTCCGTGGGTGTATTTTGCATTGATCCCCCCTTCCTAATGTTGAATCAGTAGTTAGTGAATTGTTGGCAGAAGAAATCAGATTTAAGACTCATTCTGGTGTGTTAGATAAGGGAATTCTCTCAACTCCTCCATCCGTTTTTGTTGCTCCTGTTCAAAAAGGAAAATCTCAAGGGAGGGTTGTGCTTGATAATGGTGAATGTACATTTTACAAAAAAAAAGGTCATTGGAAAGCACATTATCCAAAATTGGGGAGAGCACATAAGAAGAATTTTAGGGAGACATCGTCCAATGATGTTGCTTTTGCTCCTCCTACCATTGACTCTAGTTCTGATTCTGTATACTCATCTGAGACTGCTTTCCAAATATCTGATATTGCAGAACAACTTCAAAAACTTATTGCCACTCAATCACATGCCATGTCTGCCATCTCTTCTAAAGGTTTGAACTCCTCTAGTATGTCAGGTATATCTCCTTCCATATGGATTTGGGAGCATCTCATCATATCACATACGATGAAAAATCTTTTGTGTATGTGAAACATACCTCATCTGTGTCGGTTATGACTGCTGATGGCACTCCTATGCCACTAGCAGACGTTGATTCTGTCTCCACACCTAACCTGTCTCTTTATGATGTTTATTATATTCCTAATCTTACTTTGAGTCTTGCTTCTATTAGTCAAATATGTGATTTTGGTTATTCGGTTATGTTTTCTTCCACTTCTTGTTGTGTGCAAGATCCACATTCTGGGAGGTTGATTGGGACAATCCATAGTTAGGGGGACTTTATGTTTTGGATGACATGCGACTCCCAGATATTGTAGCCTCAACAACTACTGCTGACTTATTATCTAGTTTTCCCTTGAATTCCTTATCTTCTAGTTTTTATTTTTGGAATTCTCGCCTTGGACATGTTTCTGTTTCTAGATTAAAATGTTTGGCTTCTACTGGAGCCTTAGGAAGGTTACAAAAATATGCGCCTTTTGATTTAGTTCACTCTAATATTTGGGGTCCATCACCGGTTCTCACCAAATGTGGAAATGTGGATCTAGATATTATATTTCGTTAATTGATGATTACACTTGTAATTATTGGGTTTATGTTATGAAAAATCGACTTGAATTTTTTGACATTTATCATATGTTTCGTGCAATGGTCAAAACTCAATACAATTCCACTATAAAGTGATTTCGTTGTGATTTTGGTGGTGAATATACCTCTAATAAATTTTATAAATTACTTGCTTATGATGAAACCCTCCACCAAACATCTTGTACTGATACTCCTCAACAAAATTGAGTTGCTGAAAGGAAACACCGTCATATTATAGAGACTGCTCGTTCCCTTTTGTTGTCTGCTTCAGTTCCTAGTGAGTTTTGGGGAGAAGCAGTTCTTAAGGCTGTTAATGATACTTATAGAATTCCATCCTCTATCATATTAGGTTTGTCTCCCTTTGAAAAATTGTATGCTTCTACCCCTAATTACTATTCTTTGAAAGTTTTTGGTTATACTTGTTTTGTTCTACTCCCTCAAGTAGAGCGCAATAAGTTGTCTTCTCGTTCAGCCATGTGTATTTTTCTTGGTTATGAGAATGTTCAAAAGAGTTATCGTTGTTATGATCCTATTGCAAGAAAGCTTTATGTATCTCGTAATGTTGTTTTTCTTGAGCACATCTCTTTTTACTTTGTTTCCTATGATTCTCAGATTACTAAGAGTTCTAAACTAACCCATATTGATCTGTTTGGTCCTAATGATAATGCTTCTAGTGATTGTAATTTTGAGAATTGCAGGACAAATACTAATACTCCACATGATGAAATCCCTCTTGTCTCCCTGGCTGTCCAGTCACCTCCGACGATTGTTGATCCTCCTCGTTACTCTTCTCGTCTTTCTGATACTAGAGCAGGAGATATTCCTCTTGAGTTGAATGTGAAATATGCTCCCTCAAATGGTGTTCCTTTACCTGATTCCACTTTGTATCGTACTTTGGTTAACAACTTAGTGTATCTTACGTTTACCAGACATGATATTGCTTATGTTGTTCGTGTTGTTAGTCAGTTTGTTGTCTCTCCCACTACAGTACATTGGGAAATAGTTCTTCGAATTCTTCGTTATCTTCAAGGAACTCAATTTCAAAGCCTTCTATTTCCATCGTCATCCTCATTGGAGTTATGAGCTTATTGTGATGCTGATTGGGCTGGTGACACAACAGATCATAAATCCACCACAGGGTTTTGTATATTTCTTTGAGACTCTCTTATTTCTTCGAAGAGTAAGAAATAGGACGTTGTCTCTCGCTCTTCTACAAAAGTTGAGTATCGTGCTATGACATCCACTACCGCTGAAATAATTTAGTTGCGTTGGCTTTTGTCTGATATGAGTATCTCTCTTTCTGAGTCAACTCCGATGCACTGCAATAACAAGAGTGCTATTCAAAATACTCGCAACTTGGTCTTTCATGAACGCACCAAACACATTGAGATTACTCGTCATCATCTTCAACATGTAATCATTACTCTACCGTTTGTCTCTTCTTCTTTACAGATTGTTGATTTGTTCACAAAGATGCATTTCATTAAACGTTTACGTTTTTTAGTTGGTAAACTCTCAATGCTCGATGTTAATGCATCGTGAGTATGAGGGGAGATGTTAGATAATGTTATTATATATTAGTAGTAAAGGTATTTTAGACATTTCTATTCTTTTGTATATATACTCATTGTAACCCTATTAACTCAAGTTTAGTTCATTCTATGTTATGAAACTCTAGAGTAGTTGTCTCTCTTCTTTCTCTTTTCATTGTTAAAATTTTTTATTAGTAGAGATGAAATCTTATATTATAAGTATTTATATAAAAAAAATTACATCAATACATAAGTGATAAAATAATGATTCGATTTTTCATATATTTATACCTAAAAAAATATGAGACTCTTTGATATTTACTAATTATATTTTTATGTATTTCCATATTTAAAATTGTTATGTGTTTTTTTTGTTAAACTTTGAACACCATTAATCATATTTTTTTCTTACTTTGAATGTGATCAACAATCGTTCAATAATTTAGCTCCTATATAGTATTTTTTGTAATACTGAAAACGATATTCATTCATTTAAACTGATAGAAATTACAATAATCAATAATACAATTTAGAGCCGCTAAAAACAAAAAGATAAATCTACGAACAAACTCCCAACATCCCAATTAATAGTATAAAACGACAACATATTTACAAATGTGATAAAGTCTACAAATATGACACAATGGAAGTGTTAGAAATATCCATGTCTCCGGAGCTACATTATTAAAGAAACTAAAGTCATTGATTGAATTTATAATAAATCAAAGTTGATCTCTCAATCTGAAACCAAACAAACACCGTAATAAAACGAAAACTTAAAAGAATGTTGCACACTAAGACAATGAAATTACGAAAAAAAATAAAAGATATGGAAGTCAGTTATTTTAATAAAAGAGAAAATGAAAAACGATTTAGAGAGATAACTTCATACCAAAAGTAATCCTATATCATCTCTCTTAAGTAAATAAAATAGAAATAGAACAAAAGAGAGAAAGGAACTAGAGAGACAACTATTAAGTTTTAAAGATACCTAAAATAAAATTAAATAAATTATTTACACAAATAAATAAAAAATAATTAATTCTCATATAGTTGAACATTTAATTATTCACAAAATAATATTATTTTGTGACTTTTAGTGTGGACAATATTTAATAGGATAAAATAAAGTTATTCATTAGCTAAAAGCAAAATATATAAGTAATTGAGTGCAAAGCCTCCAAATAGTTGGTTGCAGGTTGGTCGCTATGTAAATTGACACATTTTTAGAATATATGGTATAAATTGAAGTATTTATTGACTCTATACACATAAAACTCTCCCTTTATTTTGAGAAATGAAAATAATCTCAACTTATTTTATGGAAGACTTGAAATAAAATATTTTTTGATGAAATATATATATATATATATATATGATGTATTAAATGAGAGAAATTTTAATATAAATAATGAGAAGATTAAACTATTTAAGTAACAAGTGACTTTTTATTCGAATCTTAGTCATTCATCATTTGAATAAAGATTTATATTTATTTATCTTATTTTCTCATAATACAAATGTAGTTATTACTTTTTCCAATTACTATTATATGTAAAAAAAAGTCATTGTATTTAAAAATTCAGTTATGTTCAATTAATTTTCTAGATTTTATTTAAAATATAAGTCAAATTTACTAAACAGTCTTTTTAATGTCAAACATCCTATTATCTGCATTATATATTTTTGAATTGAATTAAACATATTTTGTGAGTCGACTTATGATGTCCTATTTTTTATGATGTCCTATTTTTTAAAATTTGAAATGTTTATGTTTATCTCTTAACATCTTTCTAAGCTAAGTATATGATTGGGTTACATGTTTCCTTTTGCCTGAAATGTGTGTTGATTATTTCAATATGTTTTCATATAAAGATAAATGTTGATACTTCATCATTACATATAAATAATTTATGTCAATTTTTGAATATTTTTCACTTTCACACGGTGTAATTAATTGACTTACTCAATCTGTGAATCAGCTTACCAGATAAATTTTTTAAAACTTTGGTTCCAAATTTGCATGTATGTCAACTTGCTTAGTCTAGATGATGTATGTGTGCGCTTTGTTGATTATAATTCTTTAACTCTTACATAGAATAATTGATAAAGAAAGAAATTATGAAAAATATAGTTTTATCATGTATAAGTGTTATTGCATGTTGTTTTAGAAAGTTGCATGCATATACTTTTTAGCATGATCACATTGCATTAGCGGGTTGAAAACTATTCAAAAACCATTTTTTTAAGAAACTTTTAACTTTTTGAAACGATTTACCAAATTAAGAATCAATTTATGAGCATTTAAAACTCAGTTGTTGAAGTTTTAGAGTTGTAAAACAACCCACCTGTCATTTGAATCGACTTACCATTAAAATAAAGAGTTTTGTGAGTCTTTACTCTTGTGTGAATCAAATTTTAGAACTTTAAAGTTGGTGTTTTAAACATATGTAAATTGATTCTTTGGGAGTGTGAATCAACTTACTAGACTTGCAGTTTTGAATTTTGATAATTTTAAGGTTGTTATGACATTTAATAAAGCAAGAAACACTTATTTGATTGAATGGAAACAAAATGTAGTATCAATAGAACATCAATAGAACACTAAATATAATTTATTATATCAATCATCAAGAGGGCAAATGTATGAGAATATTTATGAAAAAAATAAAACGATTTTTTAAGTCTTCATTTTTTCTTTGTATTCCTATTTATATTTGAAGTAAGTAGATCATTTGATTATGATCAAACGACAACAAAAATAAAATTATAAAAACGACGTAAACTAGAGACATACAAAATAAAATTGGTTGTCGAATCAGTTGTCTCTAACACTTAGCTATAGAATTAGAGAGTTTTTTTTTTTTTTTTTTAATTTTTTTTAATTTTTTCCATCTAAAAAATTTCGTCGCAATTTCATTTTTTTTTCTAGTGTGAGTTATAATTTATCTGCAAAAGAGTTCAACATCTATGGAGCAAAAGAAACAAAAAATTTCCTAAGAAGAACTTCAAACATTCAAAGGAGAAAAAGAAAAGAAGCAAATCATCTATTATGAATGGAAAGAACCTAGACACTTCAAATTAGAATGTCTAAAGCTTGAGAAAGAAAACTCTAAAAAGAAAGTATTTAGGGGAAGAAGAGGAGTCTAATGAAAACATGAGATGACTCTAATAATTATTCTAGTGAAGATGAAGAACAAGCTAACATGGCATTTATGGCTAGTGTTCATTCCGACTTTGAAAGTTGGTCAATAAACTAAGACATAATTGGTGTATTTCTTGTTCTTACTCGTCATGAGCTCATTTCCACCTTAAATTAATTTCTCACAAACTTTGAAGTAGTTATATTCTGTTCTAACAGATGAATACAAATCCCCTGAACATAATTTTTAAACCATGAAAAGGAAATCAAACTCTGAATAGTGATGCTTTAAAATCACTAGAGAAAACTAAATGTAACACTGTTAAATATGTAAAATCATTTCAAAAGTTACTAGAAAACAACATAGATAAAAACAAACAACAATAAACAATAAACACGACATATATTGGTTTTCAACAAATAAATGAAAATACTAATAATAGCAATCATAATCTTTTATGCTCTTATTGTTTGAATAAATGTTAAACAAAAGAACTTATCCTATGTTGAAAGCATGGAAAGACATGATATCTTTAAGGACAACTAAGTTAGAATCCAAACAAATTTGTGTACCTAAAGTTAAAATAATATAAGTTGTAGCTTTTTTTAGCAAAAAGGTGGAAACACCAATTGTAACACCCTAAATTTGATAATAAACTATTTTATTAATTAAATAGGATTTTAAATAATTTATTTGATGTTAAAATTATTTTAGAATATATGTTGATAAATTTCGTGAGTAATTTTTGTTATAAGGATGCTTTCTATGATGTGCTAGTTTGATACATGTTTTATTACATGAGTGATATAAATAATACATATTATATTTTATTATTTGATATATTTAAAAAAAATAATAGTACTTTAGTGTAAAATATATTTTAAAGAAAAAGATTTTATGCGATTTTACGTGTATATATGTGTACCCAATTAATGTAATATTTTTCTGTGCGCATGATTGATGTTGAGTATGCACGTAGTTGTATTTAAATTATTTATAACTATTTTCTATTTTAAGTTATTTATTTTATAACTAATTATCTTTAGATATTACTAATATTGTGATTGATTTTCTTTACTTTTATATATTTCCTATGATATGATGATTTTATAAATATTTGTTGTGATTTGATAATAAATAAAAATTATTTATGTTATGTTTATTTATTTTATCGTTTTGACTATTCTATAAAAATAGTAATATTTTTATAAGTTTATTTTGAAAAATGTTATAGTAATAATTATAATTACTATTTTGAATGAGAGAGTTTTGTTTTTAATATATTTTAAAATAAATAGATAAATAAATAATAATGATACATTAAAATATATAGGACAAACTAAATTGTAGAATCCAATTGATATATGTAAGGTAGGCATGGGTTGTTAACTAATTTTATAAATATTTAGATGAGTTTGTTAGGTTTTGCAAATATTTAGATGAGTTTGTTAGGTTTTGCTAATATTTAGATGAGTTTGTTAGATGAGCTTGTTTTCTATCCGCTGCTTTCCAAAACCAAAATATAAATAAAGAGACCTTGTGAACCCCGATTTGTACTAAAATAAAACAAAACAAAGAAAAGGGAAGGAAGTTGAATGGGAAGTCGTAGAACCAAAGAGTAAACACAACAACAAACCTATCATTTTTGACACCGGTGATCGATAATTGTTCCGTAAAAGCTTCTCCGTTCTCATCCAAATTTGAGTATGTTATTTCATTCATTTAACTCATCAATTAAACATAATTTTTCAGATTTTTAACAACCCCAATTTCTCTCTAAAATACCCGATTTCTCCGTTTACAGAAATCCTTATTTTGCACCGTTCTCCTTCACCATAATTCCAATTTGAGTGAAACCAACACCAAAACGACCGTGTGAAAAGTGGCTATATTATCCACTGATTGGTTTTCTGATTTTTGATAATTTTCTGTGACCGATTTTCGAATTTAGTTTTTTAGAATATCTCCTCATAATTAATTTTTGACGTTTATCCATAAACTGTCGAGTTAGATCAATTGAAGAACAAAGAGTCAATGAACCAAGATTGTTGCTCGTGGAATCGTATTCATGTGTGAAAGCGTCAAAATAAGGTAAGAGGTGAGAGATCGTTTAAATTCATGAGTATAATATATTGTGAGATGAACGGGAAAACCGTATTTCCCAACGATTCATCCGGGACTTGCTACGTACGGCAGTAGCCCTTTGAGAGATAAATTGATTAATTTGAAATATGAGAATTGTGAGATTAAAATATAGAATATAAATATTTGTAGAGTGTTGATTGATTTAATTTATTTGAATGTGTGATATTGATATTATTGTGATATTGAGTGTCGAATTAAATTTATATATATGTTTGCTTAGATGAAATTATGTGATGTGTTATATAAATATGGATGCATGGTTTGATATATGCTTACGTGATGATAATGATGATTTTTGATTGATGATAGTGATGTTATAAATTAATGATAAGTTTATGTGATAATGTTTGATTGATGATAGTGATGCTATAAATTTGTGATGAGTTTATGTGGTGATGATGATGATCATAGTGATTTCTAAACCGTGATGAGAATATTGAATTAACCTCATAGTTGATGAAAGAATGGTGATTTCAATTTGTGTTTAAGATGACGGTTTTAATGGAGTATAATATACCAACGAGGGGAGAAAATAAAAATTGTAAATTTGTGAAGTGGAGATTATTTTGTCATCATATAGGTAGGGCCTGACAAGCCTAGTGATTTTGGGGAAGTACAACTGAATGAGCCTGACCGTGGCGGTCTGCTGTCGAGCCTTAAGGCAAGATTGTTAGACCTTGGAGGTATTCTGGTGGGGAATTCCTAGGTGACTTGGAGGTAGCACTCCAAATGTCGGGAGCTACCATGCAACACAAGTTTACCTCGACTGTCGCGTATATGTGTCTCGGGTTGAGTTGAGGGGATCTATGAGGACATGGCCAATTTGAATTGTCCGTCCACCGAGATGGTGGCATAGTATCATGGCCTCCTAACTAAGTACTTCAGAGTTAGAATGGTATCACATTGTGAAGTAGAGTCTAAGCTCATGCATAGCATTGCATTTCCTTGTGATTGTTTTGTTGTGATTGATGTGTTTCAAATGTAATATTAATTAGATGATTTGATGCATATTATAATGAGATGATTATTTTACTTGAGTGACTTTGATGTTATAGTATGATACTATTTAATTATATATTTTGATATATCGTAAAGTGATTATGATACGGTTCTATTATGATTGTTTGCATGTTCTTCTTACTCATATTATAATATTAACATGATTTCAAAACTCACCACCTTCGTTTTTTGTGTTTGACTGGCTGGGCCCTGCATTTGCAAAATCGCAGTTATTACAGGTTAATGAACCCTGCTCTGATAGGTGATACTGGAAATAAGGGTTTTAATTTGTATTTTACTTATTTAATTTGAATCAAATTTTTGTATGAAAACCATAGAAGTACTAGTAAGTTTTTAGAATTAAATCAAGTAATTATACTTAAATCAAATTTATTGAGATTAAATTGTTTTATTTGAGTAATAAAATTTGAATTGGTGCATGTATACTTTGAAAAACGTGATATCCTAAATTTGTTACAAAAGATTTTATTTTCTTAAAAATATAATTCTATTTATCCGCTGCAAATTTTATAGAAATATGATATAAATTATTATATATATTATTTAGGGATTTAGGGTGTCACACCAATTATGACACTTGAGAGTGGATGCTCACAGAATATGAAAAAAGAAAGACGTATGTCCAAAGCCTAACCCTCAAGGAAGGTGGGTATGTAAGATTTGTAAGGAACAATAAAGGTAATATCATTGGTACTAGCACACTAGGTAATGGTTTTCTACTCTCTAGTGAAAATGTTTTATTAGTTAAAAGACTAATGCATAACCTACTAAACATAAGACAGTTAAGTGACAATGGTTGTAATGTTGTTTTCAATCAACAAACATGTAAGACCATAAGTCAAACAGATGGATTCGTACTCTTCACAAGGCAAAGGAAAATCATATTTATAAATTTAAACTTTCTGATTCAAAAAAACAAGAGGTAAAAGGTCTTATGCCATTGAATGAAAAACAATGGTTATGACACAAATGAAAGGGTCATTCTAACTTGAGAATGATCTCAAAGTTAAACAAATTCAATCTAGTAAAAGGATTATCTAATTTTTAATATAAGTCAAGTGTTCTTTATGAGACAATGTTCTTCAAAAAATGATGTTTCCACCACAAGACCTCTTGAACTTTTACACATTGACTTATTGAGTTTTGTAAGGACAACCTTTGTTAGAGAAAATAAGTATGAACTTGTTATTGTTGACGACTCTTCTAGATGGACATGGGTTGAATTCTAAGACACAAAGATAAGTCACATGATGTATTTTCTATCTTCTACAAGCAAGTGCAAAATGAAAAAATTTGTATCACAACAATTCGTAGAACAGCCCAATAAAATCTTTTGAAACCTTATATGAAGATAGTGATATTTTACATAAAATCTCATCTCCTATAACACCCTAACAAAATGGTGTTGTAAAGAAAAATAGATATATTAGATTATAAATATTATATATTCTCTTCTATATACCTTCAAGAAATGGCTCACACCATAATTCATAAAACAAATATTATAAAATCCTTTTGTACAGAGGCAGACAATAATAGATGTTATAAATAAGACAATTTACGAATTATGAAAATGAAGAAAATCAAATATTTCTTATGTTCATCAATTTGGTTGTAGTTGTTTTATTTTAAACACTAAGGAAATAGACAAGTTTGATTTAAGATCTAAAAGATGTATCCTTTTGGGATACTTTGAACGTTTTAAAGCACACAAAGTATATAATAAAGAAATATTGATTTTTGACAAATCAATACATGTTAGATTTGATGACAAAGAGCTCGACTCTAAAAACTCAAATCTAGTTAGCTAAATCCTTTTCAATTATCAATATAAAAGGAAACAAAAGAATCATTATTTGGTGAAGTTGTTGGTATACTAGATGAATCTAATAGACCAGACGATGAAACAAATGATGATTCTTCCTCTGGTAGTTAAAGTCAACTAGAAGCTAAACAAAGATAGAAGTACAAGTCTTCACACTCTGATACTCTCACTATTGGGAATGTGGTAGATCCTTCAACGACAAGATATTCATTTAAAGATCAATCCGTTGTAAGACTTCTCTCTAGAAAAGAACCTACTAACATTGATGAAACAATATGGAGTGCGTCTATGCAAGAGTAGCTCAATCAATTCAAAAGAAATAATATTTGTGATCTTGTACCAAAGCCTAAGGAAAATCAACCTATTGGAAAGAAGTGTATTTTCATAAACCAGTTAAATAAAAAAGGAAATGTGATAAGTAACAAAGCTAAACTTGTATCTCAAGGTTCCAGTCAAGAACAAAGTATAGACTATACATTAACCTTTGCACATGTTGCAAGATTAGAAGCAATCATAATTTTACTTTTATTTATTATTAATTACAATACAACTTTTTACCAAATAGATGTAAAAAGTGTATTTTTAAATCAATATATAAATGAATAAGTGTATGTCAAACAACCACCTAATTAACTTTGAGCATTATGGTTTTTCAAAACAAGTACACAAATTTAAGAAATCTTTGTATGGTTTTAAACAAGCTCCAAGAACTTGGTATGACAAACTAAACAATTTTCTTATTGAAAATAGATTCATAAGCCGCCAAGTGGACACCACTCTATTTAGAGAGTCATTTAAAATTGAACTGCTTATTTTTATTGTTCATATCTATGTAGATATATTATTTTTTGTTCTACTAATGCAAATCTCGACCAAAATTTTTCTAAGTTAATGTAGAATGGGTTTGAAATGTGTATGATGAGAGAACTCACTCAACTTTATACAGATTACGGGTATCACAAATTGGTCCGATATATAATATATTTTAAAAATTATTTTTTAATTAATATTTAGACTTAAGAAATTTTAAAAATTTATATCGAAATGTCAATCTATAGATTAAAAGAGTGCTATTAAAATTAAATGTTCACATTTATATATAAGATAAATGCTAAAAGATATTTCATTCAATCATATATAGTTAAAATTTCAACATTCTTTTCCCAACACTCATTTAACATATCTCTTCCCATCACATTACCTATTACATTTATCACATTATTATATCTATTTTTTTCTCTCAAAATGTGTATTGAATAGATGTGTCCAAAATCAAAATTTTTATGATAAATTGAGCAAGTTGTGCTTACTAAAAAGCCATGAAATTATTTAGAAAAATGTTTGATGTACACCCAAAATTCATTTGATATCTTGAGAGAAATAAAAATAGAGTGAGTGATATGATAGATATAATATATTGATAATGAGATAAAAAAAAGATAAAATTAAATATTCAATAAATATATTAAAATCAAAGGTGTTTGAATATAATAATTGAATTATTTAATAATTTATAATAATATGTTGTTTAAAGTCGGGTGTTAATAAGGCTTGAAATTATTTTGACTTAAATTATAAATCTCAAACCTTATATTTTATTAGTTTTTTTAGTGTCAAGAATCTTATGCCTCCTTCATAAAAAACTCATTTAATATCTTAACATTTACACTTTCGGAGACTTATTAGTTTTTATTTAATAGGACTTTCTCACATTACCAACTCTGTGGTTCCAACAGTAATTACTATTGAAATATTATAGGATTAATTTTAAATCTCTATTGATGATATATTTTAGACTGCATCAATTATATTCATCTGCAATGTAAATGTTTGTAGCATACATAACCTGCAATTTAATACTCCGATGGAATCTAATTTAATTTAAGACTAATGGCAAGGAATGAATGAATGAATTGAGTGCATGTAGTTTCTTCTCTTGCGACTGATTAACTCCCGCTGAAGTAGGGGAAGTTATCAGAAACCCAAAAAAGAGAGTGTTGCACAAACTCCAAAAGAAATACCTATCTAACATAATGTTGCTACCAATTGCATGACAGTTTAAAGCGTTGTCCAATTTTTCACTATATATCTACAGTTGACATATTTTTATAGCTACATGAAATCCCTGAACTCAACTTTAGACCGATCAAATAAAGCTACCAGAATGGCCCCCCTACTGGTATAAGAAAACTCATACACATGAAATGAAATGATATAACAGCAAAATAGAATATATTTTAAATTTATTGCAATCCTAGCTACAAACCATTGGTTAATTAAGTGGCATGTATATATATACACACACAAAAAAAAGCGGTCCCCCTAAGCTGTACTCATTCTGCTGAAACATGCAACAACTTTCAGAAAGCAAATCCAAAATTCAAATCTTGATTACTAACCTAATATAGTAATAATTAACATTTCTTTGTATAAAATAAATTTTAAATATATTTTTTATTCCGATAAAATTTCACCTTTTTAATTTAATATCCATAAAATAAAAATAAGACTTTTAATTTATATAAAATTATCCAGTAAGTAGTTTTATTAATATTTTGTTAAAATTTTATTAAAAATAGCAAAATCCAGTTTTGGAATAGGTTCATAAATATATATTAGTTTTATATTGTTATCTAATATAAGAATTCATTATTTTATTAATTCATACAATTAATTTTGAAATACATTTACATAAATGAAATGACATGATAAAAGAATATACTCATATGAAATGAGATAACTATTATAATGAAAAAGTGATATGAATGTATTTTACTTATGGATTAAGC
>JBBPBT010001116.1:4437027-4454188 GCA_037974875.1 Cicer bijugum
ACTTAAAATTAAAATAAAAGACCAATTCGGAAAGAAAAAAAAAGATAAAGCACTAAAATGTTACCTGAAATTAAGTTAGGACTAAAACGTTACCTAAAATTAAGTTAAGGGACCATAGATGTAATTTAACCTAAATAATTTTATTGAGTAAATTAAATATGTACATATTCATAAAATTTAAAAAATCTTAGATACTTCATTAAATATGTTCAATGCAACGTGTCATATATTTTTTAATATATACATAAAATATTAATCATATAATTATACAATTAACTACATATTTCTAAATTCTAAAAATTTTGATATACATATGATCGTTAAAATAATATAAAAAACAATTAAAGGTTACATCAATAAAATTTAATATCTATGTTGAATTATTAAGCCAATTAACTCTAAAGAAGATGAAATATATATAAAAAAAAAAGTGAAAAAAAGAAGACAAGTAATAGCAATTTACCGCATGGATATAAAGAAGTAGACATGGAACATGATCTGCAAATCCATAACTGAGTCATAAATGACCCACCTTCAAGTACACACACATATTTATTACAAATTGGACCATGAATAATTGGTCACACAACACACAAACACAAACCCTTTAGCTATTAATTACTGCTTCTAACAGCAACTTCAAATTACTTACTCACACTGCTACTTGCAGTTTCTCACTGCATCCACACGCCCAATCTCACACTGCACTAATACACCATCTACTCATCTCATAACTTCTGCATCATTACAAATTATAAAAAAAACTAAAACAAATAAACAAATTTTGTTACACATACATGTATTCATATCATTTTGGGGCATGCAATTAATTAAACTAACATCATAGCCAAATATGTTTGCGTAGGGTTTTAAATAATGGTCTGCATCTGCGATCCTGGTCACGGCATTATAGTTTTTTAATGTCACTGTAACTGTAGTTTTATTGTGATTGAGGCTGCATCAGTCGCATTTGACCTACAATTCTCCACAATATTAAAAATTACAACAATTTCGGTTATTACTGCGATCTCTATTTAAACCCTCATGTGTACTAATACTAAATATAAAAAAAAAAAAAATTGTATATTTTACAAATTAAACATAAATAGCTAAGCTTAAATTATTTGTTATAAGAAAATTTTAGTTGTTATTTGTTAGATTAATAATCAGATTTGAATCTTGATCAGTCTTCTTTTTGAGTAGTTGATTTCATTGACTATATAGTTTTGTGTTGAATTCATATTATCACATTCTACTAATATATATTGTTTTATAAACAAAACAATAATGGACTCAGGAGAATTTTAGAGGGTTAATACTATATTTTAATATATATTTAAAATTTAAAAAAAATTAAAATAAGATTTTTTAAATCATATAATATTTAAATCACACTTATTTCATTCTTAGAATTATTTTATAGCTTTCAAAAAAGAAAAACAAGCTCTCCCTTGATCCCTCCCTAATGCTTAAAAGTAATTTTATTTCATTCTTATGATTAGAAATTTAATTTTGGTTGATGACACACACATAAAATAATATATAGCTCTAGTAAATTAATTGAATTGTGCATGTAGATTAATTATATGGTGCATGGATTTAAATTACGGTTGCAATCGCCAATTGCGTTCTTTATATCGTGAAAAATACGGACATATGCGACCGCAATTGCGCTGCAATTCTGTTGCGGAGACTTCAAATTCCACAATATTACAGTCGCAATTACAGTTGTAGATCGTAATTTAAAATTATGATATGGTGTAACTTACACTGGGATGATCAGTTGTAGTTGCATTTGATTCTGGTGGTGGCGGCGGCGGCGGCCGAGGCGGACGCTTCCGCTTCTTTTTCTCATAACTAATACCTCTAGCTTTAGCTTGTGAATCTCTCACTTCACGAAGGTAAAGTCTAACAGCACGAGCACCAAAAGGATTAGCTTCAGGTTTCCCACCATTCTCTTCAAAAGCAGCCCTAAGTCTCCCAATGAGTGCATCAAGGCTCCCCCACGCTTGTCGAAGAGGACAAGGACATGGTGCAGGTGGATTAGGGTGTCCATAGAAAGGACAAATTTGTGTGTGAACTTTTGTTTTACCAAATTGGTCAAGATACCTTAAGAATTCAAGGACATGAGCTCCACTACAACGTGAGAGTGAGAGTGGTGGTCTATGGTTTCTTAGGTATTGTCCAAAAGTGTTCCAATCTCTTCTCTTTTGATTCTCATATCTACTTGGTGTTGTTGATGTTGAAGGTGGTGATGTTGTTGATGATGTAGTAGATGTTGATGATATGGTCATCATGGATGTTGATGATGTTGTTGATGATGATGATGTGTTTGTTATGCTCATGAGGTTGGTGTTCATAGTTTCTTTGTTTGATGAAGATTCAAATTCTTGATGAAGAGAATTCATCATTAATTATTAGGTCTTTCTTTTTCTTTCTAGATTTGATCTTTAGTGCACTTTTTTTGAAAATAAATAATAGGGTTTGATTTTATATTTAAGCTTATAGTAGTGGAAATTAGAGGAGAAAAAAAAAAGTGATCTAAGAAAAAAAAAGAGAAAAAAACTATCTTTCAAGAGATTGAATTTTGAGAAAGTGAGAGACACATATATGAACGGTGGTTTTGAAGATCAGTGAAGGAAAATGATGATAATGTTATAGGTGAAAGAAAGAGAGAGGGGTGAAGTAAGGTAGGGTAAAAGAATAGTTGAAAACTATAAAATGTTTTCTTCCACGAGGTTTGTAACAATTCCTTTGTTTTTGTTTTTCTTTTTATTTAAAAATAATTAGGGTTAGACTAATCTCTGTCCTTTTTAATATTTTTTCAATGTACTTTAATCCATTTTATTCAGGTTTCTATTTTAGGTTGTGTTTGAAAAATTATGTGTAAGTTATGTATAATCAATTAAAAGTAGCTATTTCTACTCTATTAACTATATTAAATATATTTTTAAATTATAATTCAAGTAACAAATGGTTATATAATTAGATTAAGTTAAATGTAATGTTTTGTATTCAAATTCGTAACTTGATAATTATAAATTAATAATAATATTTATATATTTTTTAAAATTAATAAAGTAAATATATTTGATTTTAGTGAATAACTAATCTTGATTTTTGATGTGAAAAGATATTTAGGAATATGGCAGATTTTATTACCGGAAAAAGGGAAGCAAGTGAGTTTGTATGACTCAATCTGAGTGGTTGATCAAATAGAGAAAAGGGAAGAGTGTTAATTGTGAAAAGAAAGAAACATTGTTTTGGACTTTAGGGCTTTTGTGGAAATGAAAATAGGTTGAAAGTGACACTGAAACATGACTGATGCAGACAGTATAAAGCATTTGGGTAAAAAAAAAATATATATGAAGGAATAACATGATTTTGCTGCTTCTCTCTTTTCTCTTTGATTGACAACACCTTTTGTGAAACTACCTTTTTGCCCTTCCCTGTCTGATATGACTAACTTTACCTTTTTAGAAGAATGGAAGATGATCATCAATAATCATGCACAGTATTAGCAACTTGCCATCTGCCGTGTAGGGTTAATACATCGATCATGTTATGCTTACTTTTACACACAGCTGCTAAATGCTAATATCCCCATGGATCGATCCACTTATAATCATTCTCTTCAATCATAAATCATTCACTGCAAAACTCATTTGAGTCATCGACAATTTTAGGTTTTTAGATGTATAAGGAGTATATCAAATGAAATAAATTTTACCATGAAATAGTTAAAGTTTGATCATATACTATAAATGATCATATGATTAATAATTATTTAAGTGACACATGATCACTTAAAAAAGTTACATGATTTTTCTTCTAATCTTGATCATAACAAGTGTAATCACAAAAAAAAATCAAGACTTATTAAAAGAAAAGAGGTTTTTCTATAAGGAATTAAGATTCTTAGTCTAATTGGTTAATTTGACATAATCAAATAGGTTACATTGTTGAAATAGTAAATCAATAATTACATGGTGAAAAGAATATGATTCAAGTCCCTGATTGTTTTTCTGTTATTGAATTTTCTCTATTTAATTTTAAGTTTGTTCAATTTTATAAACCAATCATCATTTTACTTACCTAAGTATTGTTTACTTTATTGCATAATTAAATTAATATCAATCCTTATGAAGATGATTTTTCATATCACTTTATTACTTAAACGATTCAATACACTTTCTGAAAAGTTGTCCAGTTTTTAGCACATTTGCGATAATTGTTGATTAATAGTTGTCATTTTATTTTATTTTGCTTTATTCTAAAAAACACCTTTTTTTAATACATGTTTATACTCTTTTTTTCTATTTTCTTTTTCTCTTTAGAGTACTCTAAATTGCCATTATTTTTCTTTCAATTATTTCTCTGTTTCTTAAGGTGTTATGAGTCATGTATGCAGAGTGAAACTTCAGGATTCGACTTGAAAATTGAAAAGACATTAAAGCTAAACAAAATGAGAATTTAGAGAAGCAAAACAAACAAAAATGGAGACATTGAAATAAACACCAAAAGGAAACTCTCAAAAAATTCATGTAGGTGGCTCAATCATCATGAAAAATTCATGTGAACAATAATTAAATTAAATACTAACAAATCAACAATGTGACATATGTTTTTTTTATATGGCTTCCTTCCCAATGAACATATAAAGACTACATTAAACTCCTTAGGATTTATAATGACAATTACAATAAACAATTAAATATATGTTATATTCAATCTTCTCTAATATAAGGGATAAATATAATAGACAAATACTTTATGAGATGAGTTGCTAGATAACAAATTCTTTTTTCCTTGTACAACTTCTTTTGAATGTGGGACTTGAATATTAGTTGGATCATTTTCACTCTAGATGTAATTTGGATTAATAAGTTCATACGCTTCACTATTTCCTAATTCAATACAACGACGTTGTAGATATCTAAGATATAAAACTTAATTTTCATTATACATGAAATTCATAATTCGAATGACGTAGGTTGTAGATAATTAAGAGAACGGACCATGAACTAGTGGTTACTACTTAAGTTACTGTATGAGTTCATTTCATCAACGACAAGTCCAAGTCTAAGGTTTCTTGGCTCATTCCCAAATTTATGATACAATTCATCAACTTTCTTCCATTGCAACGAATAAGTCGGATAACAAAGTTGTCAATCACATTGTCTCTCATATGCATGTCATCTAATATTCTTTGCATCATTGACACTAACGAATAATCATTTGAACCTTGGAATAATTGGAAGATACCATAACACCTTCCTAGGAGGACCTTTTGTGCTTTCATCACAATTGGAATTACCATTCTTCATTTTATAGCGTGATAACTCACACCTAGGACATTGATTCAACTCTTCAAACTCATTTTTCTATAGTATGCAATCATTAGAGCATACATGTATTTTCTTATACTCCATATCCATCAGACGCAATATCTTATTTGGCTCAGAATAGCGGTTGAGCAATGTGTTACCTTCGGGAAGCATTTCTTTCAACAAATCAAGCAATTCAATAAAGCTTTTGCCTGTCCATTAATTTCTTGCTTTCAAGTTGAACAATCTCAATACCACAGTCAATCGTGTGAAGTTAGTGTATCTTGGATACAAAGCTTCTTCTTTGTCATTGCATAAACTATCAAAAATATGTGTACATTGAAAATACTTTTGTCCAATATCAAGAAACATGTCCTCAAGTCGATTGTCTATATATTCACAAACTTCTTATCTTTATAATACATTTGTTATGTTTAACGAATCATCATTTCATATCCATTTTGTATGACTCTAGAAAATCCTAGAACAAATAAGATGATTTCTTATTTCCTCAAAATGTAATTGGTTTCCATTTAAACATTTAACACAAGGACAATAAAACATTCCTTCATTTTTATGAAGTTTTTTTAAAGCAAATTGTAAAAATTTCTCCACACCTTTCTGATACATTTCACTCAAACAATTATCCTTCATCCAACAACAATACATAACTACTTCTATTAAAAATAAATAACCGTAAAGATTAAGATAAAGGTTAAAACTAAAACAATTTATCATTGCTATCAAATTTTGTTTATTAAGCTAATTATGTTGTTGGCATAAGGAGTGTAAACCAAGCAACATGTAATGTCTACACAGAAGGTAAGAAACTTTTTATAGTTTTTGGGTTAATTTTATGTCTTAAAATTTACTCCAAGAAACAATAGCTTGTAGGATTTTTGTTCCTCTAAACCAGCATGAGTTAGGGTTTATGTACAAAATAAAGGAACCACAAGCAACTAATATCTTGTATGTTGTGTACAAAACTAAATCAAAGACACATAAGAGAGAAAGACAAAAACTAAAGAGAGTGTGAAACTTACATTTTCTCTATTATTAAAACATTGGAACAATGTAAAATTCCAAATATCAAAATTCAACCAAATAACAACACATAAATCACAACACAAAGAACATCCAAATTTAATTATAGAGAAACAAACATCAAGAACAATTATAACACTCATTAGACAAGTCCAATTAATCATTTTTAGATGAAAGAAAAGCAAGAACTTGAAAATCAAACTTGTCTTCACAAACCAACGAAGTGATGATGATAAAACGACAACGACGATGAAAGTTAAGGGTTGCGATGTCAACGTTAAGGGAATGTCAGGAACCCAGGTTTTAAGTGTATACTATGTGGAGGTTTAGAAAATAAGAGGTTAGGGAGATAAAACGCGGGTCAGATAGGAAGATTTTTCAGTGTATACGATTTTTTTCAGCCTGCCTTAAGTCATTTACCAATATAAGTGCATTAAAGAAGTTTCACGTATTTATAAAATTGTCATTGTCTTATTTTGTTAACTTATATACCCAACAAACAACTTAAATGTAGAGGAAGATGAGATATATTAATTTTTTATTTTTACATTGTTTAGTCTTCCTTACGTTGGTTGCCAATATAACTGCACTACAAACATTTCACATATTTACAAAACATTCACTGTGTTAACCCTTTTATCCACGCAACCGACCTAAACATGTTAAAATTAAACCTCCTCCTTATTTATTAAGTCAAGTGACATGTACCTACAAGAAAAACCTTATTTTGTGGCCAACTTTATAAATATTTTGTGGCCGAATAAAACCCTCACAAATTTGTGACCGAAAAAGCTCTCACAAAGGTTAAAATTAAAATTGGTCATCTTTTGTGGCTGAAAAAGCCCTCACAAATTTTTAAATATTTAACTGGATTTTGTGGCTGCCTAAGCCCTCACAAAATCACAATGTTGTGATTTTGTGAGGGCTTAGGCAGCCACAAAATCCAGTTAATTATTTAGGGATTTTGTGAGGGCTTTTACAGCCACAAAAATGAATTTTGTGAGGGCCAGATCCGCCACAAATGAGCTTATGTGACCAGGGAATTTGTGGCGGCCTATGCCGCCACAAAGGATTGGGGACGTGGCATTACTGGCTGCAAAGGCCGCCACAAAGGGCGCCCAAATCCAGATGGATTTTCTGGCCGCTCAGACCGTCACAACTGGAAAGATACGTTGGCATTACTGGCGGCAAAGGCCGCCGCAAATTCCTTTCTAGCCGTTGACGTTTCTGACGGGCAAGGCCGCCACAAATGGAATGTACCGTTGGCTTTTCTGACGGGCAAGGCCGCCACAAATGCCCAATGCAAATACTATATATATGTCTCCCATCTTCCTACTTCATTTTCACAATACAACTTCTCTCTAAAACTTATATCTTACTATTCTCTCCTCCTTCTCTCTACAAATTACTCATCATATAAATTTGGTAAGTTTAATTTATATTATGTACGTAATTAATTTATATTATATATGTAATTAATTTATAATTTTATTTTTTAATATGATATAACTAATTAATGATATTGATTTTTATTTTTATAGTGCTTGTTAATTATTTCGAAGACTTGCAAGCATCGTACGTCAGTGGAAGCTTGAAGTCAGACGCTACTCAACATTCAAGTTAGTATTTTATATATTTTAAATTTATATTAGTATATATATAATTATATATATATATATATTATTTTTAAAATATAGATTAGTAATATATATATTTAGATTAGTTTTATATATTTATTTTTAAAAAAATAGTAATGATGTTGTTTACATATTAATATATGATAAATTAAAGTTTCAAACCACGGTTAAAATATATTGGTTTTAATATAATTATTATTTAAAAAAACATTATTAAAATTGATGATATTATTATTTTTTGTTTTAAATAAGTCTTGATTATTAGTGTTGATTTTTAAAAAAAACATCATTTAAAATTTTATATAGGTTTGTATAATGATATAGTCTTGATTAATAATTTATTATATTGTTTGAAAATTAATTAATATATAATCCCCTAATTAATTGACATATATATCAAAGTTATTGATTTTTAAAAAACATTATTAAAATTTATCAAATTAATTATTATTTTTTGTTATAAGTATTAATATGTTATTATATTATTTATAATTTATTATATTGTTGGCAAATTAATATATATATATATATAATGTTTATTTAATTATTATTTTTTTGTTAGTATTGATATTTTTTGATAGTATTGATATATATTTTATTATTGTTTTTGGTATATATTTTATTATTGTATTGATAATAATATATTATATTGTGTGCAAATGCATGCTCCCCTAATTGACATATAAATATGTCAAAATTTATATTAATACTTTTGAAAAATTAAGCAATTAATATATAAAATATCGATATATATATATATATATATATATATATATATATATATATATATATATATATATATAGCAACTATGGATTTAGACCGTAGTTGGATGTACGATAGGAATTTTCCCAGAAGAAAGGGTCTTAAACAACGTTTTGCTAACAAGGTCGAAGAGTTTCTCAATTTTGCGAGAGTGCAAAAAATTGTCCAAGATGAAGGGGGAATGAGATGTCCATGTTGTTTATATCGATGTAGACGGTTTAAAAGTGAAGATGAAATAAGAGTGCATTTGTATGCAGACGGATTTATGCCTAACTACTGGATTTGGACTAATCATGGAGAAGAGTCTCCGGTCACGCCTAATACTAGTACATATTTGGAGAATTATAACATAGGTCCTTCAAGTAGTACTAACATGTTAGGTATAGATTATTATAACTATCAACACTTTGAGGCGATGAATGATATGATCTCGGATGCTGTTGGGGTTAATTTGTCATTCAATGAAGATCAATATGATGATACTGATGGACTTCCCAACGAAGAAGCTCAGAGATTTTATGGTCTTTTGAAAGAGACAAATAAACCATTGTTTGAAGGTTCTTCAAACTCAAAGTTATCAATGTGTATTAGACTGTTAGGTCTAAAGTCTCAATTTCATGTTCCTGATTTAGCTTTGGATTTGATGACTAAAATGATGATAGACGCAACACCTGTGAGAGATGGTTTGCCGCAAAGTTATTACGATGCGAAACGGTTAGTGTCAAAGTTAGGATTAGGTGTCAAGAAGATTGATTGTTGTGTTAAAGGCTGCATGTTGTATTATGACAATGAATTTGGTATGAATGATGCAAACTTAGTTGAATGCAAGTTTTGTCAAGAACCAAGGTATCACCAAAGGAATAACTCAAGGGTAAGTAGGGGAAAATCAATTCCAAGAAAAGCAATGTTTTACCTCCCTATTGTTTGCATCAATACAAACTGCAGGAAAGATGACGTGGCATTATGAGAATAGAAGAAATTCAGGCGAGTTACGACATCCTTCTGATGGTCAGGCATGTAAACACTTTGATCAAATACATCCTGATTTTGCGTCAGATCCACGCAATGTAAGACTTGAATTATCCTCAGATGGATTTACGCCTTACATACAAGCATCGTCTACTCCTTATTCTTGTAGGCCGGTTATTGTTACTCCTTACAATCTTCCTCCTGATATGTGTATGTCTAAACCATATATGTTCTTAGCTGCTGTGATACCAGGTCCTTCTAATCCTACAACTGGTATTGATATTTATTTACAACCTTTGATTGACGATTTGAAGAGGTTGTGGAATGGTGTCTTGACATATGATATTGCTCGGAGAGAAAATTTTATGATGAGAGCTGCATTGATGTGGACCATTAATGATTTCTCCGCTTATGGGATGTTGTCAGGATGGGGCACCCATGGTAAACTAGCTTGTCCTATTTGTATGGAAGATACGAAAGCATTTACTTTAAAATTTGGTGGGAAGGCATCGTGGTTTGACTCGCATCGTAGGTTGTTACCTGCTGATCATGCATTTAGAAGGAACAAAGCTACATTTATGAAGGGATATGCAGAAAATCTAGGACCCCCGATGAAATTGACATCATAACAAGTTTGGAATAAAGTAAAAGATATGCCAAAGGTACATGTTGTTAATGGTGTGGCTTGTAAACCACAAGGTTACAGACAATGGCACAATTGGACAAAAAGATGTATTTTTTGGGATCTACCGTATTGGAAAGATAATCTTTTGAGACATAATCTCGATGTTATGCATATTGAGAAAAATTTCTTTGACAACATCTTTAATAATGTGATGAATGTGAAAGGGAAAACAAAAGATAACGACAAAGCTAGAAAAGACATAGGTATATATTGCAGACGACCGGATTTGTTGATGGTCGAACAAAACGGCAAGACCCTAAAACCTCGTGCGAATTACACTTTATCTAATGATGAAGCCAAATCTGTTTATCGTTGGATCAAAGAGCTGAAGACGCCTGACGGTTATTGTTCGAATTTGGCAAGATGTGCTGATGTGGAAAATGGGAGGATGCTCCATCATCTTCACATCAACTTCCTCAACCTCAACCAGATCATCAAACTGCATACCGACCGACTATGCCAACAGCTGGGTTGATCAGACCAGATTTAAATCAACCTCATCCAGCTAGGGCTCCTCCTTCGACTACTGGTGGTGCCATTGAAGATTAAATTCAATTTCAAAGCATGATGTCTCCTCCAACACAAATGCATAATACTTTTGAAGGACTTCTTTCGTCGGGTATGAATGCAGGAAATAATGATGGTGAGAGTGGAGCTGATCAGATGAATTATTATGAGGATTGATGTGATCATTTGAAGAATTTCATAATTTATTTTTGGGTTGTATGACATTATTAATGTGTGTTTAATTAATTTCCACTTTGTAAGACATTATTTGTTAATTTTAGGTTTGTAAGACATTAATTGATAATTTTGGAATGCATGTTTTATTTGATTTTATCATGATTGCTATAGCTAGCTTTAATTATTATTAATATTATGTTTTTATATATAATATTTATTTTAATTTTAATATTTAATATTTAATTTTAATATTTAATATTTAATATTTAATTTTAATTTTATTTAAATTTTAATTTAATTTTAATTTAAATTATAATTTATTTATAATTTACATTAATTTAAATTAATGTTTAATTATAATTATTAATTTAAATATTTAAATATTTTATTATTAATAATTTAAATATATTTTTATTAATTTAAATATTTTATAATTAATATTTTATTATTTAAATAATTTAATTATTAATCTTTATTTTTAATTTAAATATTTTATTTAAATTTTTAATTATATTAAGATTAGTTTATTATATATATTAAATTTAATTTATATTTTAAATTTTAATATTAATTTATAAATATATTAATTATATTAATTATAACTATATTAATTTATTATATATAATATTAATTATATTACATACATAATATATTAAATATATTAATTATATTAATTATAATTATTGAAATAAAAATTAATTTATATTTTACGTTGGCATTTGTGGCGGCCAAAAGCCCTCACAATTGTCTAGTCAACAAGATTTTGTGGTGGCCAAAAGCCCTCACAAAATCCAGTCAGCCTGGCTTTTGTGGCGGCCTATGCCCTCACAAATGCATACTTTTGTGGCTGCAAAAGCCCTCACAAATGCCTCTCCTTTGTGGCTGCAAAAACCCTCACAAAATTTTGTGACCAGCTTCTTTGTGGCTGCCAAAAGCCCTCACAAAAGCCACCTTTGTGGCTGTTTTTGGCCCTCACAAAATCCTTTAATACTTATTGTGTACCGATTTAATTCACTATATTAAAAAGACAATTTTCTACTAGTGAAATTAAGTTTGGAGGTATGATGAGTCGTTATTAACTCTTGTTTTATAGCACCTTGTTAACTTTTGTTTTTTTAGCACCATGTTAACTTTTGTTTTAAGTTTCATTGATTTTAGTTAGTTTTATAGTTATTTGAAGATGGAAAGGAATTTGAAGTATCTTAAATTATCTTTGAATGTTTTGGTACTAACCATTTCTATTCAAATTATTTTTCGAAGTTTTGTCTTGTTGTTTTGATGTTACATGTCAATTACATTAAGGAACAAATACTTGGGAAGTTAGTAAGGGTTAGTGTTAGCACAATGTGATCTTAGATGCGCAAAATCGTCTTTTGATTGAAGTTGAAGCACAACCAAAAGTACCATAGGCGCATTGCGCAGTACGAGAGTATTACAACACATTGCACAACTTGCTACGCTACAATAAATGTTGTTGTGGTGCATTGAACCTATACCCAGTGCAGTGTTTGTTTTCCCAAATATTAAAGTTAAAAATTATAATTTTGTTAGGGTTTAAATTTTTGGATATAGAGTAAGACACAACAAAACTTGAGAGGAGACCTAGTGCAACTTTCATGTGTAATTTCCTTTTTTCTTTGTATCTTTTATCAAACAATATGAATAGGTAATTTACTCTTTGGTTAGTGATTATATGAACCTTTCTTGAATCCATGTAATACTACTTCTAGTTTATGTATGTTATTTATGCAATTGCAATGTATTTGATTATGCATATATTTTTGCTTTTAATGTTTTTTTTTTTGTCTTGATCCCCATACATTTGAACCTAAAAATTATTTCGTTATTAGACAATTGACTACATTTATCAGAAGCAAAATATAAGTTCATGTTTCAATATTGTTATAGGAATATAAAGTATTAACATGTGTTTAATAAATTAATGTCTATATATGTGTTGAGTAACAAGTCTAATCACCTAAGGACTTAAGGATCGTTATTATAAAAAATGCATTTTGAGTCAATAAATCGGTTTTAGTCTAATTGATTAATTTGACATAATCATATAGGTTATATTGTTAAAATAATAAATATATAATTACATAGTGAAAAGACGGTGATTCATGTCCCTAAACATTTTTTTCTTATTGAATTTTCTCTGTTTAGTTTTACATTTGTTCAATATTATAAATTAATCATAAACATTTTACTTACCTAATGTTATTTACTTTGTTGCATAATTAAATTAATAATAATCTTTGTGGAAATAATTTTATTTATTACTTTATTATTCAAGTGATTTAGTACATTTATCAGAAGATGTTGTTTTTGAAAATTACTTTTGAAAAATAACAATGCCACCGATAAAATTACTGGGTTGAGTCGCGGACTAGGTCGCTCTCTTTAAGACGTTTCGAGGCACTGCCCAAATTGTGCAAGGCAGACTATCAACCACGAAGTCCCCAGGATAAAACAGCCCAGATCACTGTATCGAAATTCTACTGCACTGTAGAAAATCGATCTAGAATTACACCCTCTGTATGGCAGTCGTATGACTGACACTCGTAATATAGCGCGAAGGCTACTCGTAATATAGCACTATGGCTACTCAAGAAAATAGAAGAAGAAGAAGAAGAGAGTAGGGGAGAAGTGAGAAAAGCCTCATATACAGAGAGCTTTTGATGTGTTTTTCCAAATGAGGTGAGGTCTGTATTTATAGGGGAGTCCAGTAACCGGATCTGCGAAAATGGGGGGGATCCAAGAAGCACTGAGTCCATCAGCTGACTGCGCCTCAAAATTAGGAAACGTGCTTTAGGGTTTTGACCGGGCAAAATCAGAAGCTTAGTCAAATTAGGGTTTTGACTGGGCAATTAACGGAAGCTTAGTCAAATTAGGGTTTTGACTAGGCAAATAATAGAAGCTTAGTCCGGTCCGGGCCGGGCCAAGCCGAGCCGGCCGGACGGGCGGGTGGCGGCGCGCGTGCGTGTGTGCGCGTGTGGTGGTCCATTTGCTTGCGTTCTCCCTCCTTTACAAAATTGCGGTGTCCCTTGGGGCCCAACACAAGTGTGAAACTAAAACCTTATAAAGACAATAAATGAGTGTGTTCCCTCCTATATGGGACTTCTCATTTTTCAATTCACCACATTAAAAGCCACCATTAATGCCATTTATATTCTATCATTTCCATCAGAAGAGGAGTCAAAAACTTCTATTAAATAAATCAGTAATATTGTTGATTATCATGCATTGAAGAAATACGACTTTTTATTATGGATATGGATGGATAAGTCAAAGTTTTAAAAAACTATAGGTTTATTCTTTTTGTTTATATAAAATTGTTTTGATGGATGGTTATATAAAATTTTGGCATCACAACTGACGATTGTGTTGAGCATAATTCTTTTAGATTTCTTTTATTTCAGGAAGGTAAATTTTAGACATGTTCTAATATATAACTAGATACTAATATATTAGTGAGGATAAAATAAAAATAATATATTATTTAAAAGTAATTTTATTTTTATTTTAGAATATAATATATTTAGGCATTTATGTGTCCAAAGTTAAATATATTTTTGAGTAATTATATATAAGTTAGGTTAACTTAAGTAGACTAATACAATACATGCAAAGTATATTGAAGTATGAGCTATTCATAAGATTTTGCGACTTTAGAAATCCAATTTTTATCTTTAATATTTTTTAAATGTGGAATTGGCTTATTCAAGGTTTTTGGTTTCATTGAAGTGTTACTTCCAATAATATATTTGGTAAAATACATTCGCGGTCCCTTAACTTAATTTCACGTAACGTTTTAGTCCTTTATATATTTTTGTGTCCGAGTTGGTCATTTATTTTAATTTTAAGTGACAATTTGATATTTTATGTTTTAAAATGTCAACAATGTTGTCCTTTTTTTTTTTACAAAAATTCAAAAAAAATTATCAAATTTTTCAAACAAAACCCATAAAATTCATTATAATCTTCAATAAAATACAAATTTAATCAAATTCATAACTTAAATCTTGAAATAAACTCATTTTCATTCTTTATTTGATGTTGTTGGAGATGAAAATATGAGTGTATTTGAATATTTGAGTTATGGATTTGATAAAATTTGCATTATATTGAAGATTATTATTAATTTTATGGGTTTTGGTTGAAAACTATGATGATTTTTTTGAATTTTTGTATAAAAAAAATGATAACATCGTTGAAATTTTAAAACATAAAATATCAAATTGTCACTTAAAATTAAAATAAAGGACCAACTCGAGAAGAAAAAAAAGATAAATGATTAAAACGTTAACTGAAATTAAGTTAAGGGACCACGTATGTAATTTAGTCCTATAATATGTTATTCATTTTATAATATTTATAAATTTTTTTGCTATATTACATTTTATAAATTTATGTACTTTTTGATATTATAAGTTTTATATGCTCATCGTAATTCTCTCAATTTCACCGCAATCTAAACATGCGTTGTATGTCTTGTGATTTATTATAACATTCATTCATGAGTGTAGTTTGTTAAAAATAATATTCTTAATAACATTTAAAATATTGAAACAATTCTTCACATGTGCAAATAAATGTGATATATATAGAATAAACACTACAAAACAAAATGAAATTTCTTAAAGTTCAAAATCCTTAAATTTCCGATTCTTATTGATATCTACAATATCATATTGTGGATGAACTTTGATTCCTCTATTCCGGTTGAGAATCAAACCATTGACAATAAAACAAGGTTACCTTGTGAGGCAATTTGTAATACTCCGACTCAAAGATATGTTGGATGAACCTGTAAAAATCGTTTTCCCCTCCTCCAGTTAAACAAATTAAGTTATATTTTAATACTTAATATGATATTTTAAAGAATATGTCTTTATATGATATTCTACTTAATTCTATTATTTAAATATGTCAAAAAGTAACGGTTAATATGCTTAAATTACTAAAATTTCGATATCTAACAAAAAGATAAACATTTAATATAATAATTATTGTATTAATAAAAACTATTATTTATATTTATTTAAATTTGTCAGTCTAATTGGCCTAAGAAACTTTTTATGTGGCCTGTAGCTCACTTTATTTATAACTAAATAAACTTTTTTAAAAACATTGATCTTGTCAATTTAAAATAAAAACTTAAGTGTAACCTGAATCTGACGTATGCTTGACCGCAATCTCCTGTGGATCGGTCTAATTTATTTCCACTTATAGATGCAACATAAGTAATTAACATATCGTGTATGAATATAAGTGCTTTTCGTGAAAATTATGGAGGAATTTAAGTACAATTAGACACGCAATCATTTAAAAATAGTTATATATACATATAATATACAAGTACATAATGTGTAGATCTATACGGTACGTGTGATAAACCTGAGATCAAATATATTTTTACAAAAGGCTCAAATTAAAGACTCCAAAATAGTATAGCACAGATAACAAATACATCGAAACAAAGTAACCATTCTTTATATGTTTGTCTCTCAAATCATCTCCTAACTACTCATGAATGCATGTCACTAACGTTTTTAAGGACATGCTCCAATATCAGATCGTATAATCTTTGTCATTTTTCAACTTTGATTCTAAGTTGACAGGTGAGAAAAGATATATTGCGTAAGTTAAACGAACCGGAAGAAACCAGGTTGATGGCATATGAGAATGCAGTTATTTACAAGCAAAGGATGAAGACTTATCACGACAAAATTTAGTTAGACAGATTGGGTTTATTATTAAACATTTTACACTTTTATCTAATGAGAATAATCAATTTTAATATATTAAGTTGGAGCGTTTGTTACAAATTCATTTAAAAAAAAATCACTTTTCGGACTTTTCATCCATTTTTGTTTAGATTTTTTTTTAATGATAATAAAAAAAATATTTTATGATATTTAAAAAATAATTCAATACAGTTAACAAAAATAAAATAGATTCAACTTTTTTTAAAAAATCTCTAAAAATTAATCTCTAGTTTTGGCTCATTTATTACGGTTTTGTTTAATTTTTATAGTATTTTATCTTT